>JAJQOW010000382.1:0-122872 GCA_037975125.1 Latrodectus hesperus | reverse complement strand
TCATAAATTAAAGACCAATGAACAATAAATTGTGTAAAAAATATATTATTAATTTGAAACAAATTTCTCATTAGTAATCATGATCATGATTAATTGAGGAAATGAGCACAGGGTATAAGTTTTAAAGATTTTCATCAAGTATAAAATATTAGTGTTTATAATAAAATATTTTAAGTTGGGAAGATAGTTTTTGTACCAACTACTTTTATTTATCCCACAATTTTATTCTTCTAACAAAACCTTTTTTATAAATCCATTACACCAAATGTAAAAGATTTGGTGTAATTTTCTATAGATCTTTCATTTATAATAAAATTGTTATCAGTTTTAAATGTAGTTATTTTGCACTATTTTCAATAATTAAATCTCCTATTTTAACAATTTTAAAGGATGCACATTGTATCAAAATTGCCATACTACACAATGCTCAAGTTATGATAGTTGTTGATTTTGATAAAAACCATTATTAACAATTTTAAAATGAGCAAAATTATATGGAGATTTATTTATTCAAGAAATAATAACATAAGTTATTTTTTTTAAATACACTTAAATCTTGTTATAAGGAAAAAAGTAAATCAGCGAATTTAGCAAATGTAAAAAAGAGTATTACTTGATTTTAATGCCTCCTGCAATCAAAATATTAAAATTATTGCTAAGTTAGAACAATGCTCACATAGTTTATAATATTCATATATCCACAATCACCTATTATTATGGCATCAAATCATTTATATTTTCGATAGATCTTTCATTTCATGAATTTTATGATATGACTTTAGATGACGATGGATCTTATATCAAATGCACTTTTTCAGTTTACAATGCTTCAAGTTGCACCTCCAAACTTTTATTTATATATAGATATTATTTATATATTTCATAATGTGTAATTGAATATCCATTTGCAGTACATATTGTAACAAATTTATAAACATTATCTCTATTTGTCTTAAAATATCTCAGATCAGACATACTCAGATTTTGGGCAAAAATTGCAGTTTAAGCATCTTCTATGTTACAAATGGCATTTCTAATGACTTGAAAAGATTCTTGGCAACTTTGCGAGATATAGATACTTCTGCAAAAATCCATCACCGAAGCTTTTGGAGTTATTAAGCTAAATAGTCTAGAAATTTCAAGAAACTTGGCAAAACTCTTGGATTTCCAAGCTAATTCAGGTATAAAAGCACGAATGCCATATAATCCAGCATGACAAATTCTGATTTTTTTTGGAAAAAAAGTTTGTTGCCAAGATGACATAAATACTAGGATTGCCAAAATAGAATTTTCTACATAATTCTTATAAGCCTCCATCTCTATGACATAAAAATTAGATTGTCAGATGAACAAGAAAAATGTGCCAAAAAAAAAAATCACCAAACTCAGAATTTGGCATGCTGGAATATATGGCATCTGTGCAAGTATAAATACTGCTGCTCAACATAGAAGACAGTGAAGATGATCAATTTTAAATGATTTTTTAGGGCATAAAAGCTGTTGTCTGTCCGAGGTATTAGAAACTTCTGTGATTGGAAGCTGTTTCCTATTTTATTAGCTGAATTGGAGCTGTGTAATCATGATTTCTACAACAGGAATTTCCTGTATCTTGTTAAATTTGGTACAAATAAAAGTCTTGTGATTTTTAGAAGACTGTTTTATTTACTCTCAACCAATCTCGAAGTGTTGTACGATATTCAATTGCGAGATTATACATCCTTTTGCACAATGAAATAGCATCATTGACACTCTTTTGTAAATTAAAAACTATTATGATATTATAAATTTTTCTTCCACTTAGTCTTGAGCTTATTACATGTAATAGCAGGAATGTCAACTCTCTTTGAAGTATATATTTTTATTGATATCAAAAGTATAGATTTACAATATTGTGACATGAAAAATCTAAACTTTTCTCTTAATCTGGTTCTCAAAATAGTAGTTGAAACAAAATTTATTGGGAAAATCAAATAGAATTTATTTAAATATATATATTTCAGTATACGTCATATTGACAATATTCTTGACATACCTGTATATTTGTAATCTATTTCTCAAGTCTTCTGCTTTTGTCCCATACAATGAGATTATGCTTGCAATTCAAAATAAATTGCAACAATGAAAAAATTGGTTGTTTTAGCGATTGCTAGTTTAGAATTTCAAAAGAAATAATAGTAGATTTATCACTCCAATTTAACTGCTTGTAGTCAGTTACACTAGAAAGTGTTTCTTTTTGTTTTTAAAGCTGCTTATGGAAAATGTTGACAATAAAATTAAAAAGTCCAATACATTAATATAATTGAGCTAGGGTATTTGGTTTAGAAAATTCAAGAATGCATTTAATATACTCTCATCAAGATTCAATACCCTTACTAGATATCTTAAATCCTAGAAATTCATTATCGATTTACCAAAATGATATTTTTCTTTGTTAATACACACTGCATATTCATTTAATTTTGGAAGTAATAGGTCTAGATGAATGAGAAGTTCACTTTCAAAATTAGAGATTATAAGGAAGTCATCAACAAGGACCTAAGCAAAAAATAAGTTTTATTACCTTGACAATAAAGCACTGAAATGTTCAAAACACATTGCAAAGACTGAATTCCTTATATAAATTTACAAAATGATAAAAAAAAAACATGTAAATTGCAGTCTTGAGAACATCTACAGGATTAATTGGAATTTGGTGATATGTTTTGACTAAGTTGATGAAACTAAATACATGTTTACCATGCAAATCTGAAGTAAAATCAGACAGATAAGGAATTGAACCATGTTCATTTTGTTTATGCATTAAAAGTATAAAAGTCAACTTATCCCTATGTAACAGCATCTTTTCTAGACACTATATATAAGGACAATCATTGGCTATTTGGCATTCTAGTGAGGCCAAGTTGAATTTCATTGAAATTCAGCTTTTGCACAAATTAAATGATCTGGCACTAAATATCCAAGTTTAACAACAATAGGTGGACTTTTAGTATTAATATAATGGACAACATTACATATTATAACAAGGACTAAGTAATTCTATAAGATCTAGTAATTTTATCAATAATTTGTCTTGTGTATTATTTAGAAAAGTATTTCACAGAGGACATTTAACAGCTAAATATTTTACCATATATACCATAAATATACTTTTGAATTTGCCATCTTGTCAATAAGACATTTATTTCCTAAATAAACAAAAATGATATAAAAAAATCAAACATCAGATTTCTTGGATATTCCTTTCTGAAAACTTTTCCACTGATTTTTTTCTCTTTAGATTTCATTTTGCGTGTGGTTACATTATGACAAGTCTAAATAATTTTTGCAATTTCCAGATGGAGATGAACTACTATGTAATTAAAATTTATCTTTGATTCTGTTATAGGCTTTGTTTGTTACTCAATGGTAATTTTTTTTTAAACCCTGAGTCTAAGACTGGGTCCTACAATTTAAGGATTCCGAACTACTATAAAATTCATGATGAGATTCAAATTTATGAACTGTTGAATCAAATTCCATTTAACTGCCAGTTTGGCATCATAGGTTTTGAAGTAGCTAGTGAGAAAGAATTTTTAAGCATATGAAACCTAAAAAATACAAAATTTATACAACAATACAAGATTTATGTTTTTATGAATGTTGATTAACAACAGCTGCCAACTATTTTATTTTCATTTACTTAAAATAAGAATAAAAGCAATGTACATGAGCTCTTGAGTCACTAATTTAGCATTTGGGTTTTTTTTTTTAAATGATTACTGTAGGGTGTTGTTCAGAAATAAGATTTCATTTTAGGAGAAAATATATGTATAACATAACTGTCATGAAGTCATGATCAGGATGATGTGGTTAGAGGTCCTATGAACTATTAATCATAGAACTAGAAACTCATTTTTAAACGCTTGCATCTTCTGCTCTGTGTAAAGAAAAGGGGTAGGAATCTGTCGTTCCTGACTGGTTAGCACTTCTGTGTTCACATGGCATGGGAAGTTATTTTTCATTTTTTGAACTGAAGGAGTACTTTTAATTTCAGCTCCTTACTTATATTTAATGAAGGAAGATTTCATAATACTATACAAAAACATTTTCATTAAAAAATTCTAGCTCATCAAGAAATTTTTTTATCCATGCTTTTATTGTTGATTTGTTTGTCGCTCAACGGTAATTTTTTGCACACGAGGGCTAATTAGACAGGGACTTGCGGTTTAAAGTGGATTCCGAACCACTACAAACATCCATGGCCAAGGTGGGATTCGAACCCACGAACCGTTGAACCGAAGGCAAGAGCGCTAACCATTCGGCTGCCAGCTCGGCCCATGCTTTTATGTAACTAAATATTTTTTCAATTTACATTCAATAGAACTTAGCAAAATTTTGGTTTAGATTCAAGCACATAGTATAGGAATATCAAATTTTATAATCAATAACTAACCAAAGTTTAGCTATTTATATTATTTCTTTAAATTAATCCCAATTTTTTTTTTTTTTTTGCTTCTGTTAAATTTAATGGATTGCTTAAAAATGATAAACTTTTTCTAAAATTGAAATCCATAAAAAATTTAAAATTTTATAGAAATGTGAAAAATGTGTACTGATTTGTAAAAAAATTATAATTGTTGTAATATCTTGAAATTTCCTTTATTTAACTTATTTTTTAAATGAATAATACTTTTACTTTTATAATCATGCCTCATTATTTTTACTATATTCAGTATAAAAAATATAATTTAATTTCTATTTCAGTTTTTATTAAGTAACATTTCCAAGAAAATGATAATTTAGGAATTGAAATAGCACAGATTAAAATTGACTTCAATTCTAACACTCATAACCATTTGCTCATTTAAAAAAAAAATATTTGAATAGTTTTTTGTAATTAAATTAAATTGGCAATCATAATAGCCTGAATCTAACTAAGTTAAAATTAGATGCAAATGTATTTTTAAAAATCTAAAAATAGAGATCCATTTAGGTCAACATGATTTCTTTAAAAGAAATATTGTAAACAAACAATATTAATTACTTTCTTCATTAAAGCTTTACATGCTGCATATATCTAAAAATTGTAGCCAATCACATTCTTAAAACTAGTATGGAAACTTTTATACTTTCAAGCTAACTTGACAACTCTTATGATATTCCCAGGTGGTTGTAAACTTTACTGCTCAAAAAAAAACAAACTTTGAATGGTTAAACTATAGTTACTAACTAATCATCTCTAGTTTCCTAGTGAAAATCCAATTTACATGTTATTCTAGTATTGTTTAAATTTATTAGGATAATTACAAATGAGTACTTTAATTCTTTTTGATCCAATTCAATTAAAAATTTCATGAAATCAATCTTCTGTTAAAAAAATTATCTATGTCAAAAAAAGAAATTAAAAAATTCTTGCAGTTCTTTTCCATTTCTCGAGTAGTTGTACCAATTTCATTCCCATTTATTTTTCAAATTATTGACAATAATCACAAGGAAGAAAATTTCAACTCTTCTTTAGTTTTCATTTAGTAAATAATTTCCTATAATATTATATATATATTGGGAAATTTTTGTGTGTCACTTTTACATCTTATTAAATTTAAATAAAAACTCATTTCAAATTTCAGAAGAATTATATTAAATGGTGATAGATTTGATTCTATGAATTCAGCAAATTTATATGTATAAAAATCAAAATTAATTATATTAACTCATTGTAAATTTTGATGTTTCAAGGTACATATATATATATAACCAGATAAAACTTACGTGTTTTTAGGAGAAAATTTTTTAAGTCCTTCAGAGGAATGCATTTGTAGCATAGAGACAGTTTCATCTAATGCAGATACAACTTTTTTTAAATTTTCAGACATGATGAATAATTTTAGCTTTGAAAACTGAAAGGAAATAAAGAAGCATGTTAATATTTTATTATAAATATTTTTATTATTTATAGTTTCATCCTCAAGTCAAATGATGGAAAAAATTAAATAAGTAATTTAAAGCAATAAAAATAATAAAAGCAATTTTATTTAGATTTATATAATTTAAGTAACATAGTTTGAATTGCTATATATCAAATTATCCAAAGAATTTCTACTTTTACTATGAATATTTCAAATTTCAATAAAACTTCCAGACATTATCCTGAATAACATACATAAGAGCATTATATTAAAATTGTGATAATTTAAAATTCCATTTAGGTTTTTATGTAATTTTTATAGGTTTCACAGATTTCCAAAAATCAAATTCCAGGAGTTAAGGAACTTTCCAGGAGTCAAACAAAACTTCCCAGGAACTATCGACATTTATATTAATTTTTTTAAAACCAATTGTTCTTCACCAAATATGCATATAATTATGTATTTGCAACATTTTTCAATTACATTTGTTATTGATTGAAACATACAATTATAAAAATAATTGAAAATTTTTTTATTTAAGTTAGAATTATATTTAATAATTACTTTAAAAAGCCCTCATTGAATTAACAGCTATAACAGAAATTTTTTATTTAAAACAATATTCTTTACACTACTGAATTACACATTGTATAAAATAATGGGTAATTTTTAAGCTTCTTATTAGATCTTAATTAGATTCCCATTTTTTAATTTATTGAGTATTACAAGATGTATATCAGAGCTTCTTTTCAAATAAATATACTAAGGTTTTATACAAAAGAAAAACTAAGGTTTTATACTTGAAAATCTTTTGAGACCAATTTTAGCATATGCATGTAAGATCTAGATTTTAACTCACACATATGAGGATATATTGGACATGTTTGAAAGAAAGCTTTTAAGACTTATTTTTGGAGGAATAAAGAAAAACAATGTGTGACTTAGATCAAACTTAGAACTTCATCACTCATTTAATGAACCTGATATCATTAATTATATTAAGCTGCAAGAAATAGAATGGGCTGGTCATATTGTTAGGATGGATGGGGAGCATACTGCAAAAAGTCTAATGCCAGACTAGCTGGTACAAGAAGGGCAGACTAAGTCTAAGATTAATGGACAGCCTTGAAAAAGACTTGGTATTAAAAACCAAAAAATTAAGAACTATAGCAACTAGAAGATTGGCATGGAAAAAGCATCTTGAGAAGGTCAGAGCCCACCATGAGCTATTGTGACATTAAGGAAAGAGGGAAGGAATTCTAAATTAGAAAGTGCTGCTTATTTACTTTGTAAATAAATAACACTGATTTGAAATTGAAAATATTACAGCACATTAAAATTCTAATAACTTCCTTCTCCCTCACTCATCCAGTTCTTAATTAAAAATTTATAACTAATATTTATTTACAAATAAAAAGCAATTTTAAATCAATGATTAAACTATATATTTTAAGAGTATTAAACCAAAAATATCAAAATAAATAGTTATACAATCTACCAATATAAAAGAAACATCAGAGATATAAATTTTAAATATAAGCTTCAAAAAAATTTTTTTATTTCAATTTTCTTTTGTTCCAAAAATTTGTTATATGTGCAGATGTCGTGAAAATGAGATCAAACCTTTCTGAGAACTTATCCAAAGTAGTAAAAATTAATTTTAACCATCACAAAAGTAATACAAAACTACTTATATTTGTTTGATAAGTTTTCAGAATATTACCATGTATAAGTTCATATTTCTGAAATAATTTTTACTTAAGCTTTTAAATTACAGAAGATCAAAACTAAGAAATAAAAACTTGCAAACATTTTTGTAATTCATAAAATCTTGAGTTAAATTTAGTAAAATAATTGTTTGCATTAGATAACAAAACAATAACTTACGAAGTTATTGAGATATAGTTTATTAATATTCTGCATAAAACATAACATTAAAAAATTAAAATTCTTCCAATGAAAATATATAGTTTTATAAAAATGCAAGTTCAGTGATCTACTTTAGTGAATATAAAATTTGAATTTAATACACATTATTGTCCTGGATTCTTGTAAATATAAAGCTATTCTGAATTAATTTGGAAAACATAATTAAAAATATTAGTTATTTAAATAAAGATTTCAACTACAGGTTATGTTGAAATATCACTGAAATAAAGTTTTTAATGAGTTTAATATTAAATTAATAATAATAATTAAATGCTGAAAATAAGAATTTTTCAAGGACTGGAGGTTTAAACCCTTGACATACAATGACAATTCAGATTCATTATTCATTTCATGGGTTAATGTATACTTTGACAAATATTACTCACCTTTGTATATCAAGAAATAAAATTTATGCATCACAGTCAATAATAAAAATCCAAATCTTGTACTAAAATTCTGTTTCCACTTTCTGGTTCAATATTTTTCAATCTTATTAACTAGTAATTAAAAATCACCTCAAGTTCCCTGTAATTTGTGTGTCAAGTAATTAAGGAATAAAGTTTAATAAAAATATCCATATTTATTTATACTCACCATAATAAGATCAGCATTAGCTTTGCTTTCTGCTAACAATTGCTCTTTTTTCAATCTATCATTCTGTAGAGCCAAAGCAAGGTATTTGTTATTCTTTAATAATGATTTAACTTTATTTTTGTACATACCTAAGCAACAAATAAATTATCTTATATAGATAAGTAACAGAAAATAAATTAATAAAAAATATCAAGAAACAATGAAAGGAAAATCGCTTATTCACAATAACATGCAGATAATGAATGAAATTTTATTTAGTTTGGCAAGTATGTTTTTATTGATCAATTCTATTGCATGATGTATAGATATGATTTGTTTTAACTTATCATTCGAATGAATTACAAAAAAATGGATAATGAAAATTTTAAAACAAACAACTCCAAAAAATATAATATTAAAAAAAAAAATTATTAAGGTGAGTTAAAATTCAAGGAATAATTCCTTGTTTTCAAGGAGTCAAGTCAAAATTCCAGAAGTTTTATAGGGCTCTTAAACTTTTTCTTTGAATTCCAGTAGAATTTCAAGGAATTTCCAAAAGTTGTATGAATTCTGAAGTAAGCGATTAGAAAAGAAAGCGTGCCTTTTTTCTCCTTTGATACACTGCATAACAGAGGGTGCCTGTGTTAAAACCTATGGCATTGTTGAGTAAATCTAGTAAGTTTTTTCTCAGTAGTTAAGGAGTTAATGAATTTTATTTTGCATGTGAATCAAATATTTTTCTAATGGTACTTTATAAAGAGAAAGAATTTTTATAATTAATGTATATATATATATATTTATTCAAGATCAAACACATTTTTTTATTTTAATTTTTCTGTTTCATAAGTTTGCAAAATTGAGCCAATGTACCAAAATATATTGGTAACATTTCAGGTTTTATTTTCTTTTAATTTTATTCTTATCATATAATTTACTTTTAAAAGAAATTTTTTACTGATTATTATAAATAGTAAATTCTATGATACATGTATTGTAAAATATTTCTTATTTTTCTTATTATAAGTTATTTAATTAATAATCCTATTTTTTTATATTTTTTCCTTTTTCAAGAGATTTCTTGAAAAAAAAAAAAGATGTCATAATTATCAGTTATTTTTTGATTTTTTTAAGTATAAACTTTTAACTATCATAAATAATATTTTAAATAATAAAATATTCTGTTGTTATATGAATAAAGTTTTTCATACATTTCACATTATAATTACAATTGCTCTATAAAGGCTATTTTTATGAAATCAATAAAGGAGATGTATACTACATTTCATATAATCTCAAAATAAGATAAGGAAATGAATTGAGCAACACTGAATAATGCTTTTTAGACATTAAAATTTTGAAAGTATAACCTATTTTCATTAAAAAAAATTGACATTTATAATTTTAATAAATTTTTTTTAAGGAAAACAGATATTTTTAGAGTTGTTAACAAATTTCTCCTCTAATCAGTTTGAGTTAAAATGAATGCTGAATACTAGCACTGAATACATTTCAAATGAGAAATTTCTTAGAACTTAATAAAATAATTTAATATATATATAAATTTACAAATGTTATAATAACAAAATTAAAGAAAAAACTGTGAGGCTAAATCCAAATGCACCAAACCAGTAGTTATTGCACCAGAATGAATTCTTGCAATTTTATGATATAACATGATGTGTGCATGTGCAAAATTTATTTGGAGTTATAATATCCCTTGAAGATAGAAATGTTAAGAAATAAGAAAAATTAAATTTTATTTTCAAAGGGAGTAAAATTCAAATTTTCGGTGCTTTTCCATTATAACTCCATTTATGATCTTGGAGGAATAGCAAGTTTCTTATGGAGAAGTGAATATAATATAACTTATATATGATTTTATTATGTGTGGCTCAAAATGGTTTCTTTAATTATATATATTACAATCAAATTTTCTTCTTCTGCAAAAATTTAGTGAATATTGATAAACAAAGCTAAAGCAAGTTGGTGTGAAAGATGGCTTAAATTTTGATCATTAAAAGGAGCATTACAATCACAAGTCATCAAAGCTAAAAAAACAGCTAAATTAAATTTTGTTTCACTGTGAAAAAGATACTATTACATTATATGCCAGCAATCGATCATCAACGTGTTGTTTCTATCAGAAGTAAACTTTGGCATTTAAATTAGTTTTATCAATAAGTGATAATCATTTAATTTATAAAATATAAATAAAATGTTTGCATTATTTTCAGTAGTTCCTAAAAATAAAAACTTTTTAAAATTTACAAAAGAAATTGAATAATTACAACAATAATTGATGATTTTTTTCTTTCCCACTATAGTAATTATCATGTGGGGGTATGATTGAAAAAGTACCAAATTTTCAGATTTGTGTGAAGCTAGTGAAGATATGGATGTTGATAAATTGAATTTCTTTTAAAAAAAATTGAATTAATTTATTATGTTTGTTATTAATTTATGCTTATTTCCCAGTTATTTTCCTTGGTAGATTGCATTACAATAGATATTGTTTATAAGGTAGACAATGCTGTCTCACTAATTAAAATCTGAATTTTCCTAAAAATGCATGCTGTTTATGTTATTGATATAGATTTACACAGTTATTAATATGAGAGTTACTCTGAAATTTTTGAGATATGCGCAGACGAGAATTTACAAAATAAAAATAACGGTTTAATTTTAAAGTACAAAGTATTTTAACACAGAAGACGATTTTTTACTGACTTACTTCAACTTGTTTAGTGTGGAATAAATTTTACGCAGAGGAGAAAATGGAGTTGACGCGAGAACATTTTTGCGCTATGATTTTCTACAATTTCAAAGCAGGATTCAATCAAGAACAATGCGTTCAACGGTTGCAATTTGCATTTGGTGATGAATCTCCAGCTCGTGCTACTGTATTCAGATGGTTTAGTGAATTTAGAAGAGGTTGCAATCTTCTTCAGGATGAAGAACACACAGGAAAGCCGCCGTCGGCAGTAATCCTGGATAATGTGTCTACCATTCAAAAAATGTTAATGGCTGAAAATCGCTGTACCTATAAATGATACAGAAGGAACTTAACATTGGATTCGCAGCCATACACAAAATCATTCATGAAGAATTACATAGGAAAAAAGTAGTTTGCCGTTGGGTTTCCCATAATCTAACCGAGCATCAAAAAGAGGAGCATGCCAGAATCAGTAAAGAAACTCTTAATATGCTGAATGATGGTGGTTACCGCATCATTTCTAAAATTGTAACAGGTGATGAAACGTACACAACGTTTTGACACGTCAAGAAAGCAAAGTATG
This sequence comes from Latrodectus hesperus, assembly GCA_037975125.1. Classification (NCBI taxonomy): domain Eukaryota; kingdom Metazoa; phylum Arthropoda; class Arachnida; order Araneae; family Theridiidae; genus Latrodectus; species Latrodectus hesperus. Next base: position 111,189 of record JAJQOW010000382.1, on the reverse strand, counting down.
AGTCTTTGAAGATGATCCCACGCCGACAATGGTGAAAAAACAACGCGCACTGAAAAATGTGATGTATGCCGTTTTCTTCAGAAGTACGGGATTGGTCAAAGCCATCAAGTTGGAAGGACAGAAGACAGTAACAGCAAACTGGTATACCACTAAATGTCTTCCAGAAATTCTACAAGAACTGAATGTTAGGATTAATGCTTCACCATGACAATGCATCTTCACATATAGCTGGATTAACAGTTGAGTTTCTTAAACATATACAAATTAAAGTGAATGAACATCCGCCGTATTCACCTGATCTAGCTATGTGCGACTTTTGGTTATTCTTTAATCTAAAAAAAAACTTCCATGGACATCGTTTTCATTCAGAAGAGATTGATGTGGCTTTAAATGCATTTTTTTCATCTATTCGAAGAAATGAATGGCTTGAGGCATTTAATCTGTGGAAAATTCGTCTACAAAAGTGTATTGATGCTGGAGGAGACTACTTTGAACACACCTAAAATTTTGTAAGTATAACTTTAAAAACCTAGTTGTATCTCAAAAATTTCAGAGTGACCTTCATAACCACATGGTATTATATGCAAGGTATTTTTAAAATGTTTGTATTCCTTTAATTAAAAATGATATTTTATCAACCAGGTAGGAATAGTAATATTGATATTTAGAGTGTTTTATATAATGCTATTTTATAGGTACTAACAGGCTCCCAGGAAGAAGACCAACCCTCTATTCGGTCTGTCTTGTTGAAGTAAAACCATTTCTCTTCGTAAGTGATTATCTGGTCCAGAATTATGTCCTTGCATTGATATTCAAACAGATTAGTGCAGACTTGAATAGGTCTAAACTTACCTGCTTGAGTCAATTCATGCAATATCTATTGATTGAACTAGTCAAGTTTATGTGATGCACAACTTTACTAATAGACATAGCACTCAAGCAGTTGAAAACTGATTTTCTAACACATGTTCAAACAGGCAGGACTTATTAACATTAGTAAGCCAGACTGAGTACTCTGGTTCTTGAATGTCATAGTCTTTGAAGTTTTGCTACCAAAGCTATTCACAGTGTTATGATACAGTAGAACCTAAAGCTGTAGCATGATTTGGTGATATTCTGTAGCAGTACTGAAAGTAAATGATGATTCTAATTTGGTAGAGTGAAAATTTCATTTTAGTCAACTTGTAATTAAAGAGTTCAATAGATTTTTACAAATCTTAGTGTTCTAAAGCCAATCTGTTAAATATCAGAAATAGTCAGAAAAATATAAATAAACACATTAACCTAAACAATTTGTGCAGACTATATTAACAGAGGCAGAAAACTTTCATTACAATATGATAACAGACTATGGGCCAATATAAAAAATAATACACAAGTTTTTCATAAAAAATTTTCTTCATGAAAATAGTCAGGATAAAATTTCTTTAAAAAATCTAGTGAAGAACATTAGAAATTATACATTGAAAATATTTTAAGATTTTAAATTATTCTCTTATATAAGAGATTTAGTTTGATAAACCTAAAATGTATTTGTAAGTGAAAAGCAAGCATCTTCAGAAATTTCTAGCAAATCATTTTCTCTAATTTCGATTTTTATAAGTCGTTATTACTATAAAATATTCACAAAAAATTTTATGCAATTTTAAATTTTTGAATTATTTTGTTCTAAAATATTTTACTAAGGAAAATTGGTGTATATCTTTTTTCTATGGGGTATTGTAGATAATTTTAAGTAGTTTATCAAAGAAATCAGAAAAACCATCAAATATTTTTAAAATGAATTGATTTCTTATTTATACTGTACATTCAATACATTTACATTAATACATTCATCACAATGTAAAATTATTTCTAATCTAAGTTTGTCCCTGAACAATCACTTTTAGGATCCATAGTCTAATTATACTAAGACATACAGTTTAATGTGGATTCCAAATTACTACAAACATCCAAACCCAAGGTGGTATTCAAACACACAAGCTATTGAATCAAAGGCAAGAGTGCTAACTTTATGATAATCAGCCTGGCATTTCCACTCTATGATTGGTCATAGAAATTTATGTTGCTTTCTACAATACTTTTAAATAATCAATACATTTGAGAGATAAATTCAACAAAATATACGAAATTAGTATGTTAGAAATTTATGCCAGAAAGCAAAGAAGTTTATATCTAGTAGATTAAGAATTAGGAATGTCTATACCTGTCAAAAAAGAGGCATTAAAAGATCCATTGCTAATATTAGCCAAATACCTTCTTTGATAATGCAAAGGAATTCTCCTTGACGAATTAATTTGTTCCCTATACGATCTCTCAAAACTCATTTTCAATTCCTAATGATATAAAATGAAGAATTCAGAAAAATCATTGAAACCTAAAAAAATCCCTAACTAAAACACATTTATATTTGAACATTCAAGATTCATAAATAGGAGCAATGTCTCCATAATTCATTAATTATAAATAATTTAAGTTTTTTAACTTATGCTTTTTTAACTGAACTGTATAAATTTTTAAGGCAAACTAAATTCTTATTTTGTAAAAAGAATGAATTAAAATAATGTATATCTTACATAAATTATATCATCTATACCATTTACATGTAATTATTTTCCTTCTCTCAAAGTTTTTATTTTTGATACCAGTTAAATCCAGATTGATAGAAATGAAAATCAGGCTTAAACTAAATAAAATGGATTCTTTTCAATATTCATGAAATATAGTGAAATTAAGAAATTGAAATTAACAAGTATTTGTAACATTACAACAGGAAACTTCTACAAACAGGCAAACTTAATTTTTAAAAAGTTAAAATATTTATATTTTGAAAAATGCAAATCATTGAGAATATACATAATAAAAGCTAAATATTAATAAAATTGTATTAATTATAAAAAGAATGTAGAAAAATGTTTCCCCCATTAAAGTATATATTTCAAAAAAATTAATACCATTCTTTTATACACTTAAAATTTATATAAAGTTACTTAAATTGATAGATTTAAAAAGGTATATGGATATTCATTATTTTAGATTTTTAGTTGAATTCATGTTAGACATGTTTAATTACCTTTTCTTCCTAGCTAAAAATTTTTCAATGGATTTAACAACTAATTTAACATTCATACTCAACAAGGATTTTTATTCATATAATAAATTCTTTTTGGAGTAATTGAATAATTTTAGATGCATTAAAAAACAAAGTAATAGAGCATGAATTATAATAATTTAATGCCACACCAAAAGTTTCTGGATAGAAATCATTTAATAAAAAAATTTCAGCAGATATTCAAAATATGTCATTTATTGATACTAGGAACGTACTAGGAAAATAACAGTCACACATCACATTTTTCAGACATTTTAGGAATAAATCTATAAAATCAAAAACCTTATATCTAATATTAACAAAAACATGAAAAACAGTTCAATGCGAATATAAATATAAAAAAACGTGTACAAATGTTGAAACAGTTTTTATGGAGTACAAGAAATATCAGTAATTATCAATAATTTTAATATATATATATATATAAATGCACAACACAGATAAAAATTATTCTTAAGTTAGAAACCTCATATATACAATAAATTGTTTCATTTTTCACGATTACAAATACATGTTTTTAATCACACTTATATACTAAGTGAGTCATGTAGAATGGAAATAAAGTTTTCATTTTAGGATACAATTAAACTTTCAAGAGTTGAAAAAAAATTTTTTTAACTTTTTTTGACAATGAGAAACATTTATAAGAACTATTTGTGAATTTACACAGAAAATGTAACTTATAGAATAGTTTCAATCCTTTTTTAAAACAACTCAGAACTAAATGAATTAATAAATAAGAAAACACACTTTTTGTCAATATTATACAACAATTTATCATTAAGTTTTACTTAATGATAAATTGTTATGTACATTTTGTATTTATATTTATATTTTGTACTTATGTATTTATATAGTACCTTATATAAATAATATAGTACCTTATATTATTTATATAAGGTACTATATTATAAGTTTTACTTATATAAATAATAAGTATACCACATATTCAAATAAAGCTTGTAACAGTCCAAATACGTTTTTAAGAATTTCAGTTAAACATTCCAATTAATACTAAAAAGTGTTTTATGAGTAACTCACTTTTCTTTGCCATTTAAGCTTAAATTAGTCTATTTTGTAAGAATAGCACTTATCACACACACACTGACTCAAAATAAAGTTTTACTTATTTTTAATTTTTTTATTTATAAAGAAAACTATTTAAATATTTATTTTCCCCGCCCAAATACCACCGTTATACTTGGAATGGTGAAATATACCCGTAATAAGTAGTTTGTAATCGGTATTTCGATGCAACTTTTTGTAATCAGTACTTTTACTTTTTTTCTAATTACTTCCACTAGACATTGATCTGAGCTATAATAAATTTGCTTCATTGCAAGTACATTTGTGTGTTGAAATGAAATCGAAAGAAATATCTGCTCTTCGTTTACATAATGATTTAATTTTACTTCGGAGGAAAGTAAAGTTATTCATTAACTTTGCTTTCCTAAATATTAAACATTGTTTAAATGAGATGGGTTGACGAAGCTAATAAAAAAAAAAGCATTACTCACCTAGTAAAATTTATTTACTGCAAAATGATGCAGAGAAATAAAATTTTATTTCTAAATTTTTAAAAATAAAACTTTAAAGTAGTAAAACTAGAAATTAAAAAAAATAGGAGCATTATTAAGAATTAATTTAATTTCAATTATTTCTTCACTGGTTAGAAAACAGGCCCAGTAAAATTTAACGGGTACTAAATTAATGGTTAAAATATTATATACTGCTTTAACCAGTTACAAAAAGTTTAATCTGCTACTTATTATTGCGGATTTACTAATATTTTTGTCTAAAAAATAGCTCAATCATAATTTTAAATAAATTTCGAAAAATAAAATATTATTCTATATCTATAGGATTAAAATATTGGCAAAGGAATCATAAATTTGTAAATCTTAATTTGGCATCATTCATTTTATTATTTGTTTATATTTCTTGGTCGTTGGATGTACTGCTAATTTTCGGAATTTTTGGAAATTTACTCATTTTAATTACACCTCCATAACTATTTGTTGAATTTCTGTTCTGTTCCCCTAAAGAAATTTATTAAAGATGAATAGATTATTTGGACGGGCGAAACCAAAGGAACCACCTCCGAATTTGACAGATTGTATTGCAAATGTTAGTCATGACGATTTCATCATTTACTGCAAAACTTTTTTCCTTAAATCTTTACATTATTAGTGTTATGATTTTTTATAAATAATTTTAAATCATTTATTTTAATTTTGTATGATTTTATGGGTACTTAATAAATTAATGAAAATAGCAGTCGCAAAATTGTTATCTTCAATTATAATTTGAATATTGTACGTCAAATTAGAATTTTTTAAAATTTTATTCATTTACGCTATTTGAGAAGGATTTTTCTTAATATTTATTGAAAATTAATTTAATAAGAATTTATCAGTATTTGAAAGTTTTAAAAATATTTATCGTAAAATAGTTTTTCTTAATAAATATTATTCATTGCGAATAATGTGAGAGTAAATTATCTAGTGGCTATTTAATTCATAAGCTGCTGTTGAATGTTGAAAAAAGTGAATCAAAAATAAATTTTATTGAAAGAATGAATCCCAAATTTTGGAAATTCATTGAAATTAATAGTGATTCATTACATAATAGAAAATCAGTTATAAAATTAAGCTAGATCCAGAAATAGCTCAGTAATTTTAGAATTTTTTCTCTGTTCATGTGAATATCAAAAATTTTTACTGTGATCTAAATTATTCGTATATTTGTTCTCTCTATGTATTAATCGTATATTTGTTCTCTGTACTCCCCTATTCTTTTATACTTTTGGTGCAATTTTAAATTTGGTAGCTCTCATTCTTGTTAGCAATTCAGATTTCTTACGAAACAAGAATTTCATTTTCATTATTAATCAATGTTAAGTTATATATTAATAATATTAATATTTGCACTAATTTTCTAATTTGATTTTTAAATTTGTTTGTTTAAAATTTTTTATTTTTATAGTTTCACTTACATTTTTATTGTTAATTGACATTTTAATTATTATATTTATTATTATTTTTTGTTATTATAAATACTATATATGTGTGATTATGTTAACTTTATAACAATTTTGATCATCAATGAAGTCATTCTCAAAGGATTTTATAAAAAATTATGCTGCTCTCAGATTAGCTATTCATTTCTCCAGTAGTTCTGCACTTTTAACCCAGATAAGCCTACTGTCCTATATTTAGGACAGTAGAATATAGGACAGTAGGCTTATCTGGGTTAAAGTATCACTTTAAAATTTCAGTAAATGTTTAGGTGTTGCTTCACAATAAAATGTTTTTTTATATATATATATTTTCATTAACCCAGATAAGCCTACTGTCCTAAATATAGGACAGTAGGCTTATCTGGGTTAAGTTACTCTTTTTATAAGTTTTTTTTTCAATCAATTTAGTTCTTATAATGCTGATTATTTTGTTAGTGTAAATTACCAACAGCTAAGATTTTAAAATCTCTTTAAACAAAACTTATTTATTGCAGCATTATAGCTATAGAGAGGAGCAGGAAAATCCTTGAATTGTTGGAGATCAAGGATAATCTCAAATTTATATACATACATATATGTATGGTTATATATATTTACATCGTTTCCCAATCTTTGATCCTTGTAAAATGTTAGGTATTTTTATTGATAAATGCCTTGAAAAGATTGATTAGCCTACTATTTCATCAATCAATATTGCTATAGAAAAATTAGACAATCTTGTTGATATACCAACTATAAAGGTAAATGTTCATTTATGCTATAAATAAATATAAAGGTTTTCAAAGGTGACATATTATCAGCTTTTGAATTTTAATATTTTAATGTTTATTAAGATTTTAAACTGTAAAGAAAGATTAGTTAAAGATGAATTGATTTGTATCAAGAACAAGCTATTTTAATATATGATGAGAATAAAACTTATGTATTTGATACAAAAAAATGAATTTCTTAATAAAGTTATATATGTGAATATTATCATGAGAAAATATTAATTAATAGAAAGTGAGACATCACAGTTATTTAACAGATTAAAATTATATTGAAAAAGAAAAAGTTCAGTCAAATAGTATAAAATAGTGATTTATTCTGAAGACTTTTCAAAGCATCCTTGATATAAAATTGCCATGTAATTTAATTGTTCCTAATGAAATTAAGTTCATTGAAATTCAGTTCCAAGACAATGTTTCAGGTGGATGCTAGAGGGGAATCTATTGATAAAAAGATATCACGATTAGAAGCTGAATTGGTCAAATATAAAGATCAAATGAAGAAAATGAGAGAAGGCCCAGCTAAAGTAAAACTTCTCTTTTTCAAAAAGATATTTGTCTTTTATAAAAACATTGATGTTAGGTGACTAATTCATTACATTTTTTTTACAGAATATGGTTAAACAAAAAGCAATGAGAGTTCTGAAACAAAAGAAAATGTAATTTATGTATATTTTTCTTAGTGATATTTAACTTCATACCTAAGCCTATTTTTAAGAATGAAATATGTTTGTAGGTATGAATCACAGAGAGATAATCTTGCTCAGCAATCTTTTAACATGGAGCAAGCAAATTTTGCCACACAACAGTTAAAAGATACAAAGGTTACTGTAAGTATGATTAATTCTTTTGTTAAAGATAATATATATGTATACTAATTCATAGGAAGCCTGGGTTATTGATATTTATTTTTTATTACTTTAGATTGATGCTATGAAAATGGGTGTTAAAGAAATGAAACAGCAGTACAAAAAAGTTAATATAGATGATATTGAAGTAAGTTCTAAATTATATTATCCCCTCATAGATATATTTATGCATATTTTATTTTCCAATAGAATGTCTAAATTTATATTATTTTATGTTTTACTTTTTATCTAAAATAAGTAAATCTTAATTGTTTTATTCTATAATTCTTAAATAAAAAAATAATTTTTTATTGTGTAAGATCAAAAGAAAAGGAAAGATATTATTCTTTCTAAAATATTTTTTATTCATAAAATCATATTATGCATGCAGATTTGTCTTTAATTTTGAAGTAATTTTATTCTGTATTATAATTATGTTATGCATACAATATTTGTTTTTTATAAATATTTATTTGTATGAATTTTTAAAGAGTTATTAAGTATATTTTTATATTTAATTGAAGAAATTTTTATAGCATTGAAAATATTTTTTGAAAATTTTATTTCTTAAATATCACAATATTTGTAATATAACACTCTTAGCAATCACTGCAATTCATTGTGTATTTTATGTTTCAAAGATATTTTAAAATAAAATAGTTTTGGTTTTATATGAATTTTTTAATTATTGAGCTATTTGCATGTACAATGTGATTATGTACATACACATACTGCTCATATGTAAAAAAGGGTGTAGGATTAAGCATGTATATAGAAATAATGAAGATACGCAGATAATGAACAATGCATTGCTGTAGACAGTATCCATATACTAAATTAAATATCTGTTCAAAGCTGTTAGATAAGTTATTGCTACTACAATGGCAGGTTTCCAAGATTTAAATGATTTTGAATATGGCTTAATTGTTGAAGAATGAGAATTGGGTCTTAACTTTGCTGAATGATGATATATGGTTTCTGTTGTGTGTATTATGAGATGATCACATAAGATCATGCATTGTCTTAAATTTCACATTTAGTTATCCTGTTAAATTGGAAATTTAAGACAATGCATTAAAAAATTGAAAGGAAATTATCAATAATTGAAGAAATTTCTTTAATGAGGTGAAATGCAATACTTTTCTCTAATTGCTGCAGATTTCTCTGCTGGATTATCAAACGGCAAATGAACTGTTCTTCAAGCTATAATTGATGTAGGCTTTTGATGCTAAAAAGTTCTTAAATGTACTATTGTTAATTGGACAATACTAAGCTTTATATACTTCTTTTAGACTAGTCAACATTGCTATTGGACTGTTGAGGAATGAAGACATTTTCAGCTAATCTCAGCTTCATTTTAAATTTCATTGGACAGTTGGGTGTAAGAGGCTATAAAGAAAAACCAGATAAATCTATTGACCTTGCATGTCAACAGTGGAGAGTTCATGCTTGTGAAGCTTCTGTGATGATAGGAGATATGTGCAGTTGATGTTATAATGGCATCTTTGATACATATTGAGATGAATCTAACAGATAATAGATTCATAAGTGTTCTGTCTGATTATTTGATTTATTTCTGTCCATTGCACATTCAGATAGATTTTGACAATTTTAGCTGGATAGTTAATGTCTCACATATCAAGGGTTACTATTAAATTTCTTCAGGATTTCTTTTTTTATTATTGTTATTATTTTATTTTAAACATTTCTATTGATCACTTAAATATCCAGGCACAAATATTATCAACAATATCTGGGATATGTTTTGATGAGTTAGTCAGAAATATGAACTCTAGTACTTCACTAAACTCAACTCTAAACTCAGTGACATAACAGCCCATATTTGGGTCAAGGACTGCAATGCCTACAAAGCATATGTTCTGCTAAATGGTCAACCTAACTTGAAACACCTTGTGTTTAGTTCCCAAACATCTTTGGCATTCAGTTTATCAACTCACTGAAGAGATGAAAAGCTGAGTCCACTTTGACCAGCTGGAGGATCAAACCTCGGATTTGTGTCTTAGTAGCATTTCATGCTACTAAGGCACAAATCCGAGGTAGCTAGTACTTCACACTCCTATACATTTGGGATTACCCTGCAAGATTTATGGTGTGAATTTTATTCAGAATGCCTCAGGCATTTGTCACATCATTGCCACTTTTGTGTTCCAGAATTTGCATGTGCTTCCAGGAGTCTTATTGATATTAAGTTAGTGTATTAGTTTTTCAAGCCATTTGAGTGTATAATGATTACACTGCTAAAATTATGTGCATAAATAATTATATATTAATATGTTCTCTAAACTATTATATAAAATATGATCTCTTAACCTTATATCACATATTATTTTTAATTATTCATTTTCTTTGCTTTATTTGAAATATAAATTGCATCTTCAATAAATAAATCTGTCATCAATAAAGGTTTTTTTTTAATCTGTAAAAAGTATTTAAAAAGAACTTAAAGAAAGAAGTGGTATTTTTTCCAAACTTGAAGCATAATATTGGTATTTATTTTAGAATGTACAGGATGAACTAGAAGATATGCTTGATCAAGCTAATGAAGTTCAAGAGGCTCTTGGCAGAAGCTATGGCATGCCTGAAGTAGATGATGATGAATTAGAAGCTGGTGTGTTATTACTGTTTTTTCTTTCATTTAAAAATTTGTTTTCACATTAATTTGTATACATAAGATTATTTTATTTGTTTATATTGCATATTAAATTACATACAACTGGAAAAAAATTTGTTGTTTGTTACTAAATGGTAATTTTTTTTGCATGCAAAAGCTTATTAAACTGTGATCTATAGTTTAAAGTGGATTTTGAACCACTTTAAACTGAAGGCCAGAGTATTAACCATATAAAAAAGGAGAAATTTGAAATAAAATAGATATTTTTAATTTCATTATAGCTATATATATTAATAAATCATAATACTCATTAAAAATATATAATCATTTTTAAAATATATATATATATATATATATATATATATATATATATATATATATATATATATATATATATATATATATATATATATATATATGTGTGTGTGTGTATATATATACAAGCATACACACACATATATGTATTAAAAATTATTTTTTAATATATATAATTATGATTTCAACTAATTTTTTTTATTATTTTGTTTTTAATTTTATAATTTATATCCTGAAGAGAAATGTTTTTAAGTTATTTATATTAGGTAAAAAAATTAGAGTAGTTTAAATAAATTATTATTTCTGTATGTATTGATATTTAACTCAACATTTTTTACCTAATACAAGAGTAAAAATAAAAACTTAATATTGATTTTTATTTAATTTCAAGCTTTAATTCTGACATAACTGAATAATAAATATACACATATTTTTTCCATGATTTTGATTGTATAAAAACATAAATTAAAATTTTGCTATGTAAAAATAGTTATTAAATATTTTTAAAGTAATTGCCATGATTTAAAAATATTCTTATAATTCATTTATCTCATTATTTGCCACTAATGTTTCTTCATTTCCTGGAGAACATGAAATCATTTTAGTGCTCCAAAATAACAGTTATAATTCCAAATTTATTTAAGCTATATCAATGAAGTTTATTATGTATTTTAAAGATTATTTTTATGCATGTTTGTATACATTGAAAAAGAAGAAATTTTCATATTATTGGAGAATATTATCATCAAATTAGTTTACTAACTAAGAATTTGAGTATATACATATTAGAATTTTAACAAGCTTCTAAAAACAATGTTTATTAATTTTATTTTTGATCGATAAAATGATTCTTAACCTTATATCACATATCATTTTTACTTATTTTTTTCACTTTTGTTACCTTTAATGATTTGTTTATACAATAAAAATTCTTTTCTTTACATGTTCAGGACAAGCTTTTCATTTTAGTACTTAGTAATTTTTGTATATAATTTGAAGTTTCATAATATAAATTTCTCTTTATGTTTTATTAATCACATTTTTAATTTTGAAATATGTTAATTGATTTAGTAAATATATATATATATATATATATATATATATATATATATATATATATATATATATATATATATATATATATATATATTTCTATTAGATTAATTAATACATTTGAACCTTAAAACTATGATCAATAAAATGTTAAGAAATTAATGTATTTTTTTTTTGTAATTGAAAGCAAAACATCTAATATGTATTTGATATTGATAGCTTTCAACTATAACATATTTTTGTTTCTTTTACTCTGAAAAAAAATTAAAAAATGACCTTACTTTTTTCTCTTCACCATTAAAAGTTATTTTACAAGAGAGATGAAAGGGAAATTTTCTTTATCAGTTTCGTATTATTTTGAGTCAAAACTTAATATTAATTAATATTTAAGGAAAAACATTTTTGAAGTAAGTTTAAATGTTTTAGTAATAAGTTATTTAAAGTTCATTTAATAATTTGATTTTCCATTTTTAGAACTGGATGCATTAGGTGATGAAATAGCTTTGGATGAAGATACCTCTTATTTAGATGATGCTGTGAAAACACCATCTGTTCCATCTAAAGAACCTGGGGCTGATAGCATTCCACCTGGGGTGTGTATAACTCTTAATTTTTTTTAAAAATTTTGATTAAATAATACCCCTAAAATTTTAACTTGAATAGTATCAGAAAATTTTAAATTAGGAATGGGACATTTTGTTTAGTTTTCAGTTTAAAATATTTGAATTGTCTGTTAAATATGAATGTACCTTTATTGTGAATAATCAGAGGAAATATGTAGGTTATATATATATATAATCTTTATCTATTTTGAAAACTAACTTTGTTGATGTTTTATTTCTTATCAATATTATATTTGAAAATAATCAAGAAGAATTAAGATATTTAATATATGGAATATTTTGTGCTCTTACCTTTCAAACTATGTGATTTTTTAAGAGTAAATTCAATGGATTTAGACTAAAATAACAAAAAGAGTAATGACCAGTGTGTGGAAATGTTATTTATTGTTTGTGAGAAAATATAAATTTTTTAGTTTTTTGTTTTAATATTTTCAAATTTTCAACAAAAGTGTTTAAATACTAAAATGAGTACTAGTTTTTAATTCACCTGCTTCAGTTGTATATATATACACCTTGTTAAGCTAATGCTTGGACTACTCAAGGCGTATATATATGCTTTTCTGAGCGCTTCTCTGTAGTGTGCTGCTATCAGTAAAGATAGACCCTTGGTTTTAAAATACAATAGAATGTATTCTTGACATTGTTTATAATGGACTTACATATTTCAAAGAAAAAGGGATGATTTTGAAAGTAATATTTCTTGGAATAGGGGAAGTTCTTGTTTTTTGCAGTTATTATGCATTTCTTTTCAATCAGTTCATAACTTTTTATTCTTTCACATTTTCATTACAGTGTTTTATATAAGCTTTTTATTTTTTGTAAATTGTGCCTGATAGTTAGGACAGTGAACTAGATGACTATTTTCTTTCATCTTCGAAATCAGAAACATCAAAATATGACAATACATTTAAATTTTGCATTTTCCTTTTTTTTTTTTTGTAAAAGTAAACAATTAGAATGAGAAATGTGCTTCTTCTTTTCATCTGATACATAGCATAACTGAGCGTGCCTGTATAAAAACTGTGGCACAGGAGACTGAATCTCATAAGTTTTTTTCTGCAAGTAAGGGAGAGCATTGATATTAGATTGTGTTCATTACTGTTAACTAAAATAAAAATAGTTCAGCCATAATAACTTATGATGATCCAGTTCAGTCAGGATCAGATGTAGTTTTTAAATTTATGTATGTGAAGTGAAGAGTAATTGCTAATGAGATCGTCATGTGTTACAATCAGTGGGCCAATTTTAATAAAAAAAATTTCTGTTGATTTCTGTCTTTTATATTGAATAAAATTTTCTGAATATTAGATGATAAAATTTTTAAATTAAAATATTCTCTTCTTATCTTGCTTAGTAAAAATTTGCATATAATTCCAGTGAAAAAGAGATGAATTTGTTTATCAATGAAATGAAGATTGAAATAAATTATTTAATATGCCTGAGGGAAAGTGTCTTTCCAATGACTAATACTCTGGAATAGCCTACAAAGATTAGTATGTTTTTAAAATTATAATTTGGTAGATGAGTTTAAATTACCACTACTGAAGGATTTTAAGATTGTTCAACAGGACCAAATTTCTCATTAATATAGATTCTTTTTATTTTAATTTGCTTTCAAATAGACAAAATTTTTGTCACTTATAGAAAGTAGTTAATTTGCTTTTTCTACTTTCTCATAGTCAAGCATCTGTTGAATGTGGATTTTATGTTAACAAAAATTTGATGGTAAAAAATTTAAATAATCACTCAATTATGGTTAAATGCATCATTAGTGATTACATCTGAAGCATAGGTGTCAACAATATAATAATTAGCAAAGACCTACTTATTTTTACTGCTGGTGCCAGACAAAAGTATAAATTATACAGTAACAGAAAGAAAGGGGGAAAAAAGGATGAGCTGAAAATAAAGTTGAAATAACTGGTGAATTAACATTAATTGCAAAATCTTACAGGTGTCACTATGGTGATTCTGAGAAGCAACTATTATTACTTAGTATTAATAATGAATTAAAAGCAAAAGCTTTAAAGATGGAAAGTTAGCATTTTTTATAGCAGTATTGTGCATGTATAAACAAGAAATGTGAAAATCTATCGAATGATTAAAGAAATAAAAAATTCTTGAGTATGGATGTGAAACTATATTGTTTTAAAAGAGTTTGAAAGTAAACAGTTGAAAAATTTAGAATTGCTTTTATTAAACAGTAATTGGGGAAAATAGTCACCCTGGAAACCTTATCTGATTGTTTTATTTATTTTGTTTTGAATATGTATATTTATTTGAAAAGAGATGTTGTAAACATCTTGAAATACTCAATTAATTAATAGATAGAAATATAATGAAGATGTTTTTAAAAATTAATATTACCCATTATTTTATACAATGTATAATTCAGTAACATAAAAAAATATTTATTATTTAAATCATTTTTTTCTATTTTTGCTAAATTTGTTAAAGATTTTTGAAGTAATCATTAAATATAATTCTAATTTAAATAAAAAATATTAATTTTTACAATAATTTATTTTTATTGTATTCAAAATATAATTGAAAAATGTCACATATACATAATTATATGCAAATATGGTTAAGAACAATTTTTAAATAAAATATACACAAAAAACATAAAATAAAAAAAATATTTGACATGATTGTTGATACCTCCTGGAAATTTTTGGTTTGACTCTAGGAAAACTCCTTAAAACTCCTGGAGTTTAATTCTTGGAAATTTGAACAAACCTTGTGTTCAGTTTCGATATGGATATTAAAAATAGCATAATATTTCCATTTATGTAATAGGAAATATTATACTATTATATAATTTTATGATTAACTGTATGTTTAATGCTTTTCTTTTAACATATTGTTAATAAATAACTGGAAAACAAAAACAGTAATCATGGACTTTTTTATAACTACTTCTAAATCAAGTGGTATGCTAAAATATTCCATTTTTTGTTATGCATAATAATTATAAACAAAATATTTTTCTTTCAAGAGGCTTTTTTTATACTTAACAATAATCCACAAATTACTGAAATCTGTTTTATGTATTTGAAGCCCAATAGCTTAATGTCAGCATTTCACGCTCCCAAGAGACAGGTCCAAGGATCAATCCTCGGGCTGGAAAAGTTGACTCAGTCTTTCATCCCTTCAATCGGTCGATAAATTGAGTAGCAAGTATGCTTGGAACTAAACACTGGGGGTCTCACTTTAGGCTGACCAGTTTAGTTTCATGTATTTATACGAATATCATAATACATTTGATTAGTAGAAAACTGTTTAGCCTAAAAGGAATCTGGTTTTATAAGTTGAATTTTTTTAATGCCTATTTACCTAGAAGATAAGCTTACTTTATTCCAAAATTATTCCATTTTCAATATTCCATCACTAATATTTTTAAGATATTGATTTACAAATAAAGTCACATTTAATTTTTAAAAAAGTTTCCTCTAACGAAGAATTATTTAAATACAACAACAGGAAAATGCCATGAAAAAATTAGTCTCAGATAATACCAAGAATGTTCCAAGGTTTTCTATTTAAATCATGAATTTTATTTTTTAAATCATTAAAGAATATATTTATTTTATCAGTTCCATTTGAAGCATTTAACTAATATTTTTAAAAGGCTTCCCTAATACCTATCATTTATTAATCTTTTTGAGGTAGTAAAAAAATCTCTTTGCATCCCAAAATACTATGATAAAATGTTTTTTTATTTTCACTGACACTTTGGCATTATTAACGATAATTGTTCTGAATTTGCAATTTTTCTCATATATATTATGTATAATGCAAAAATATAATATTTTTCTTAAAAATTTAATTATTTAAAAACTTAGATATAAATATATTTTTTTATTAATTATTAATAATTTGATTAGTGGATACCACTTTATTGTAGATCAATTTTTCTCATGAGTTGTTCTACATTGAAAATAGGAAATTCCCATTCATGTGAAATGTGTAAAAGCTAGAGATATTCAATCACTGATTTTTTGATGATACACTAATTTTTTTCAAACGATTGGAATTTGTGATTATCCATTGATGTATTCAATATTCTGTTATCTCTTTTAAACTGAACAATGCATCTTTTATTGATATATATGAATTTTTCATAGCAAAAATACTTTATTTAATCACTGTATATTAATTCTTCAACCATATTGAAGCAAACCACTGCAACTGATGCCTATTTTTTCAAGTATTAACTATTTGGCCTAAATATTTGAATTATTGTCATTAGCTTTTTCTTTACCTACTAAGAGATTGCCTTTTTGAGAAGATTTGGGTTTGTTGAATATTTTGTCTTCTCTGCCTACTCACATTTTGCTTGTAGTGCATCATAATGACTCCTTTAATCTTAAGAAAATTTAAATGAATTACAATGTGTTTCTAATTAGAATAGACTTAATATTTTAACTATTATTTGATATAGTCTAGATTCTGAGTGAATTTGTTAAGTTTGAATTTTGTTTAAAATGTTACTGAAGTTAAAATGAAGTAAGATTTTAGTTAATAAATGTTATTTGTGAATTCACTAACACTAAGCGTTGATTATAATATGACACAATTAATTCTTATTCCATTTACAAAAAGAAATAAACCAAAATATATTTATTTTATTAATAATTTTTTTGTACTTTTAAATATATCTAATTGTATAATATTTTAATTCACAAAATTAATAATGAAGTTTTGATTCTTATTCTAACTATTAACATTTACTGAATCATTTTTTAACTAAAGTTGTTTTTAAATTTATGAGATATTTGAAGAAATTTTAATGTCCCACTTAATTTTTTATATTTATAATAATCAAAAAGGTATGTAATTTTAATTTTTTTGTTAAATAAAGGAAATAAATTCATTTAATAAATAATGACGCCCAGTTGGCATAATGGCAATTTATCTTACTTTTAAAAATACTTCATGCCCTTGAAGCTAAAAATTTAATCAATATTACTCTGATAACTTTATTTTTCAGCTTGACAAAAAACTTTTTGTAAGAAAAAGCAATTGATAATTGCAGTGCTAGGTCTGAAAAGTAAGGTGACCCAGCATACCTATGTGAGTTTTTGGCAAATCCCCTAAAGAAAATATTACCTAATCCTATCATGAACCAGTATGATTCCTTTCCTATTGAACCTCATCAGCCTTAAAGTGTTTTTTAAATAAGTCATTTTCTGGCAGTACAATTCCAAATTAAATTTTTCATTTGGATTCAACAGTCCAGAATGTATTGGTCCTCAAATGTTCTATGAAATACACTACATTCTCTTATTTAGGGTCTCCTTCAATTTAAAAGTGAAGAAGATAATTTTTCCTGGTTCACACAATTTGATCATTTCTTTTTCATGCTTTCATAGGGTAGTTTTCTCTTCATCCTCAGTAATCAATTGGTCTAAAAGGGTTTGATTTCATACTGTACTAGCAGAGATGACCTGATCATTCAGAATGTTTTCTTTTAGTTCGTATGGCACATTTTTGGATCTCCATACCAACCCTAGTTTCCCGATATAATTTGATATGTTTTTTTAGATGAATCAAGACTTTCATCAATCTCCCACCTTGTTAAATAAAAAAGTCTCTTCAATATGACATAGAACACTATCATTGCTGATTAAAAATGGTCAACCAAAATGCAGCTTATCAGAGCGGACAAAATCACCTTTTTGAAAATTTTCAAACCACCTTTACATGTTCTTTCAGAAACTGTACCTTAACTTAACACTTTTAAAAGATTTCTACATTCAAAAAGTTATTTATTTGTTGCATTCAATCCTTTTCAGGATTAATAAAATATGTTTATGAGCATTATATAAATAGACTTAATATATAAACAATTGCATCATACTTAAAACTATTCATAATGATTTTCCTTAATTCATTTGTTCAGTCAGTATTGCATACATTCAGTGATAAAAAGAGAGCCTAATGTGTGCCTAATAAATATTGTTTAAGTGTTGAAAATTATTGTAACAAAAAAGGACATAACTTTCTTGTAGATTTATTGTATATATACATATCTAAGCCTAATTAAAAAATTCTGAATAAAGACTCACTAGTAATATAAATTTCTTATAATCTTACGATATAGTGAATGTTGTAAGTCTTTTTAAAAATAATGTAATGAATTACTTTTTTTCGTATTTTGATATGCAATCATTAGTATTATAATTAAGTTATGTTGCTGTATATTATAAATAAATGTATATGAATCATGATGAACAAAATCATTTGATTAAAAATAGTCTATATAGGAAAAATTAAGATCTAGTTTAAATGAAAATGGGTGCTTTTTGTGACTGGAATCTCATATTTTATGTTTTTTTAATATAGTGATAGAATATTAATTCGTTACAGTTTAACTTACTGTGCATTTGATGAAATAAACAAAAATAAATTCTATCTTATGATATCTCATTTAAAAATATGAATTATAAAATGATTTACGTTATTCATTGCATTTTTGTATATTTAAAAGTGTATTAAAATTGCCTATACTGCCATAATTTAAATTTATCTGTAAAATATGGTTTTAATTTATCATTTCTTTTATTTTATTACAGGGTGTTCTTGTTGATGAGTTTGGATTGCCTAAAATTCCTGCTAGTTAAAGAAATTCAAAAACAATTGTGCAACAAAGTATTTCTGATTTGCTTGTATATATCAAAATTTTAATTTACTTTTATGTGATATCCTGTTACCACTTATTTGTATATTGGTTTTTTATTTCATTTTATAATTCTAATATAATTCTCTACTCCTGTTATAAAAATGATTTGCCTATTACTATTACTGATGCTGTGTCTCTGCATCCCTCTGACGAAGATCTGTCACTTGAGGAGATATCAGATGACATGCCTTCCAGCTCCGGGAAAGGAGCTTTTGAAATTCAACAATAACTTCCTTTGTTTCTTGGAACTGCCATGGTTTGCGTTCTCATCATGATGACATCAAGTCTATAATTTCAGCCTACAACCCCGCATGTGTTGCACTTCAGGAAACATTCCTGAAGTCAAGTAATAACTTCTCCATGCGTGGGTTTAAAAGCTTTAGAAAAGACTGTGGTGACGATGGTGCAGTGTCTGGAGGTGTTTGCATATTAACATCCAACAACTATCCAAGCACTGCCCAACATTTAAATACTACACTACAGGCTGTAGCTGTGCAAATTCACACATCATGCTTGTTGACAGTCTGTAGTTTGTATTTGCCACCACATGATGTCATCCGCCAAGAGGAACTCGATGCATTAATAGATCAGCTGCCAACGCCTTTTCTGCTGTTAGGTGACTTTAACGGCCATAATTCTTTGTGGGGTAGTGATGATACCAACTCTCGCGGTCGGCAGATAGAGCGGTTTATTTCAGATAACAGTCTCTGTCTGCTTAATACCGACGAAAAGACCTACTTTCACATACCCACAAGAACATTTCATTCTCTCGATCTGGCCATTAGTTCTCCCTCACTACTGCCATTGTTAAATTTAAATGTAGGAAATGATCTGCATAATAGCGATCATTTTCCTCTCGTCATCTCCCAGACTGGAGGTAGTAGTGTAAGACAACGCTTACCTACTTACGTGTACAGTCGGGCAGATTGGACGTTATTTACACAATTGGCAGTTGTTGATGATAAAATGGTCTCGATCGAAGATATTGATATTGCCGTTAGTAAAGTCACTGACACAATTAAGAAAGCAGCTGATGCATCAATACCTAAGAGTTCCTCTATATCACACAGGCGTTGCAAACCTTGGTGGAACAAACAATGCCAAGAAACATATAAAAAACAGAGGAAGTTTTGGGGGATATTTAGGAGGTACCCCACAACGGAGAATCTTATCGCCTTTAAGAGAGCAAAAGCATTAGCTCGCAGAGCCCGTCGTCAAAGTCAGAAGGAATCCTGGTCCTGCTATGTATCTTCTATAACATCTTCAACTTCCAGTAAGCAGTTGTGGAGAAGGGTGAAAGCAGCCAATGGAATTTATAGAGAATTTTCTATTCCTATTTTAAAATCCGGAGCTGCTACATACTCTTCTCCTACGGATATAGCTAACGTCCTTGGTGAAGCATTTGCTAACGTCTCAAGCTCGGACTCTTACAGTCCTTCGTTTTTGAGGACTAAGAGTCGAGCTGAACGAGTACCAATTCGCTTCAACCATCGACAAACTTTACCGTACAACTGTGAATTCGGAATGTTTGAACTGAAGAAAGCATTACAGCAGGCCAATAACACCAGTCCAGGACCTGATGGAATCAGTTATGTCATGCTTCAACATTTGAGTCCAGACTCCCTGTTGAACTTACTTTACCTGTTCAATAGGATCTGGACGGAAAATGAATTTCCATCTATATGGCAAGAAGCAATAGTGATTCCTGTCCTCAAGGCTGGTAAGGATCCTTCAGGAGGAGGAGGGGTCAAGGGTTTTCCTGTACTGCTTTCTTAGTTTGTTTTTTAATTTAATTGTTTCTCTAGTTTCTTTGGGTAGTATGGTAAAATTATTTTTCTGTTCAATTTCTTCGGAGACTTCCATGAATGCTTTCATGATGTTATCTTGGGTGTTATCAATATGTTTGTCGATTTCTTCAATGCTATTGATGGGAGGGATGACAGTGCACTGTTTAGTTAGAATATTAGAGAAGAGGTTCCAATTTGTTTTAGCAATAGTCTTCTTTTGAATAGTAATTTGTTGACCCACTGATAAGATTACCGGTAGGTGGTCCGACGAAAGATCGTTGATTACATCTGCTGCTATCGGAATTTGGGAATTTGTGATAGCTATATCCAGGATGTCCGGTCGATGCCAGCTGAAGATAGGGTAGTAAGTGGGGAGATGACTTTGAGTGAACGTGATATGATGTGAGGTAATAGATTTTTGCCGTTATTATTGTCATTTCTGCAGTTCCAATGTACTGATTTGGAGTTCAGGTCGCCAATAAGAATAGTCTCTAATCCAGAGGGAAGGGGATGGTTTAGATCATCACTAGTAAGGCTTCTGTGAGGCGGATTGTAGATGGCTGTGATTTTGAGTTTTTTCCGGTTAATGATATCTGTAATGATAGAGATTTCTTCGTAACCGTCTGCATTATTGTTACTGTATTGAGTGGCAGGAATACAGTTTTTGATGAGTATCATTGCTCCTCCTCCGCGGTGTGTTAGTCGGTTGGTAGAGAAAGTAGTAAAGTTTGGGAGTTTCTAGGTTCGGTTCCCGCTTGCATGTGTTTTAGTGATGCAGCAGATGTCAATATCATGTTCAGTGATGAAATTTTTAAGTTCTTCGAATTTATTCGTAATATTGTTTGCATTCCAATTGCAGATTTGAATTATTTTTTGATTGGTGTTGTGATTATTCATAATTGCTGTCAGGTGATTGGCTGTTGCTACTTTGATTGATGTTGATGGCATTTAGGACTCCAGTTTTGTTGATGTAATCAATAAATAGTTTTAATTTGTTTAAGACCTCCTTGGCTTCGGTTATGGTGTCAGTGGCTGTAGCTTGAGCGTAAGTTTTATTTTGAACTACAACTCCTTTGACTATTTTAATGGCATTAGTATTGGTTTGTTGAGTTGCTTTTTTTGCGTCTTGAAATATTTTGCATCCCCTGTAACTGGCTGGATGGTCTCCGTTACAGTTGGCGCATGTGGCTGGCTGATCTTTAGGTTTTTGGCATTCGGCTGAGAGATGCGTTTGTCCACATTTAACACATTTTGGTGTGTGTTTACACATTCTTTGGGAGTGGTGAAGCATTTGGCAACGGTGACATTGGGTCGGGCCGTTTCTATTTTTGTAAGGTTCAATGCGTACAGTGCAGTTGTTGATAAATTTACATTGGTAAATTTCTTTAGCCTTTGATGTTTTTGGCATTGTGATAATGAATAATGGCAATTTTTGGACTTCTCCGCTTCGTCTTCTGGTCATTTGCACTATGGATGAGATAGTGAAACCCTCATTGATGAGTTCATCTGTGATGTCGTCTATGGGAGTGTCGATTGGTAGGTCACGTATGACGACTCGCAGAGGTTTCTCTTCATTTAGTAGATATGTATGATAACCTACTTGGAAAGTTTCTAGTATTTTGAGTGCCTTGCGATGGGAGTCGCTATCAGGTGTTTTAAATTTTATTTCGTGCGCCGAGCACTTGGCGTGATAGTTTTTTAGTCCAGCACGGGTGAAGGCCTGGTTTATATCTCTCCAGCTACAAGTGGGGTCCTTTATGATTATGGGAGGTATTTTATTGGATGGTTTGGCAAGAGTGCCTGGCTCCAATATTTCACTGTACTATTACAAATTTCCCTATGAGCTCACTGTGCTCAACTCTAACGCCCAATCAGAGGAGAGGATTTTTCCCTCGCCCTCACCTACTCATTTCTTCTAATCTCTCATTGGCTCTTTAGCACTACAACAGATGATGGAGAAAAAACGGCTTCGCCGTTGTGTCCTCTGCTTTTCTTACATGATTCTGATTCTGATGTCGATATTCTTGTTTGGGGAACCACTCAGGACGGTCGCTCTTTTCTCTTTGTGAAGCTTTTCTCTTGTAGCTATTGGTGCTACTGCCTAGGTTTTTTCCAAAGACAAGGACTCCTCACACCTAGCTAACAGAGTTCTGGGTCACTGAGGTCGAATTCTGGTTCTCTCTCCGAGATTCTAGACCAGGTTCTCACACTCTGTCTCAGAGTCCCTGAGAGGTCGCTTTTTTCTTTTGTCTTCCCTGGCTAGGGAAGTTCCCTTACTATTTTCGGCATGGATAAGAACACGGTTGGTTGGTTGGGTTTTATGGCGCAAGGTTCAAAATTGGACATGCTGCGCCAAGACGTTTTTGTTGCTTTAAATATTTATTTAATTATTTTATTATTTATTTATTTTTTTTTAAACCCAATCAACATTTAAAATTTTTAAAATACAAAAATTTGTGTATATAATATTTTAAAATAAATTTTATAAAATGAAATGTATGTACAATTTTAAAATATAATAGTTAAATCAAATAAAATGTATGAAACCTATTGCTCTTAAAAAAGCGAATAGGTTTCTATGGGGTGGATCCCCTATTAAATCAAATAATGTTATAAAATCAGTATTAAAATAGTGTAAACGTTGTTGGTTAAAAACATGACATGAAATTAAAATATGATATATAGTAAATGGTTCATCACACGCTTCACACCATGGATTTAGTTCATTTAGGAACAAATGTCTGTGTGTGAAACGTTTGTGTCCGATACGAAGGCGAGTTAATCTAACATCTGCACTTCGTAACGTAAAACTGATAATGAGGTGAGGGATGAGAAGATGGTATGTAGTTTGTTTCCGACCTGCAAGTTCCATGATTCTTCCCAAAGGGAACAAATAAAGCTTTTTATACTCTTTCTCACATCTGAGAGCGGAACCGATGGTAAAACTGGATCTTCAGCAGCCTTTGCAGCTGCATCCGCTCTCTCGTTTCCATCAAGACCTACGTGACTTGGTATCCAACAAAATACAATTTCTTTTCCCTTGCCAGCAAGAGAATCCAATGCTTTGAAAATTCTCGACACAACAGGATGACAGTTAACGCTATTGTTTTTCAAGGCTTCAATCATACTCATGCTGTCAGTGTAAATACAAAAGTCATGACAATCATCTGTATTCACATGCTGAAGCGCGTAGCAGATGGCATTTGCTTCAGCAGTAAAGACGGAGCAGGATGAATGTAGGCTGTGACTAAAAGCTGTATTATTGATAAAAACTCCACAGCCCACATGTCCTCCTGTTTTAGAACCGTCTGTGAATACAGGTTTGTATGATTGATACTGACAGCGATGAGAAGAATATAGCTGCTGAAAAACAATAGGTGTTGTGTCAGATTTTCTATAGTAAGCAAAGGCATTGATAAAAGTATATGTTGGATTATACCAAGGCGGATGAGCATATTGATCGACAGACTCAATCCGAATATCACATAGGTCTGTGAGCCACAGATGTGATTTGGCTCGTGTGAGAAACGGAGGGATGCTCATTGGACGAACATCATATAGTCTCATGAGAGAAGTATTTGGAACCATGGAACGTATCGGATGAGTAGGGGTCGACATGACCTTAGCATAATAATTGAGAGACTGCTGCATTCATCTCAGGTCTAACGGTAATTGATGACATATCACGTATAGACTCTGGACGGGTGATGTGCGGAATGCCCCAGAGCATATCCTCAAAGCAGAGTGATGAACTGTGTCCAACCTTCGTAACACGGAAGATCTAGCTGATCCATAAACAACACTTCCGTAGTCAATGTGGGACAAGATCAATGACTGATATACTCGAAGAAGTGATGCGCGATCTGCACCCCAAGATGTATTTGACAACACCTTGAGGATATTAAGCGATCGCTCACACTTCTTCCGCAAATATAGAACATGCGGAAGAAAAGTTAATTTTCGGTCAAAGATAATGCCCAAGAATTTTATTTCATTGACTACTTGTATTGGAGTGTTGTTGATGTAAATTATTGGATCATTATGCAGGCTAGTCTTTCTGCAGAAGTGGACACATTTACTCTTGCTTGGTGATAAGGTATGGCCATTCTCAGCACACCATGCAGCAAGTTTGTTAACTGCTGTTTGCAGTTGTCTCTCAATTAATCTTATGTTAGACCCCTCACATGATATTTGCAGGTCGTCGACAAACAAAGTGCCATGTACTGATGATTGAAGTTGATGAAGTATGTTACTGATGAAGAGACTAAAAAGTGTGACGCTTAAAATTGAGCCCTGAGTAACACCTTCAGATTGTGTAAAAGTATTGGATGTATAGCTTCCAATACGTACTTTAAAACCACGGGAGCATAAAAAAATCTGTAGGAATATCGGCAAATTACCCCGAAAGCCAAAATCATATAATGTACGGAGAATTCCATATCGCCATGTACGGTCGTATGCCTTCTCGATGTCAAAGAAAATGGAGACCAGATGGTTCCTCCGCACATAAGCATTGCGGATTTGGGTCTCCAAATATGTGATATTATCAAGAGTGGATCTCCCTTTACGGAAGCCACTCTGATTAATATGTATACATTTATTTTTTCTAAGACATATACGAGACGGGCGTTGACCATACGTTCGAGAGTCTTACATAAGCAACTCGTCAGAGCAATTGGTCGATAATTTGAAGGGTCTGAAGGATCCTTACCAGCCTTGAGGACAGGAATCACTATTGCTTCCTGCCATAGTGATGGAAATTCATCTTCAGTCCAGATCCTATTGAAAAGGTAAAGTAAGTTCAACAGGGAGTCTGGACCTAAATGTTGAAGCATGAGATAACTGATTCCATCAGGTCCCGGACTGGTGTTATTGGCCTGCTGTAAAGCTTTCTTCAATTCAAACATTCCAAATTCACAGTTGTACGGTAAGACTTGTCGATGGTTGAAGCGAATTGGTACTCGCTCAGCACGACTCTTAGTCCTCAAAAACGAAGGGCTATAAGAGTTCGAGCTTGAGACGTTAGCAAATGCTTCACCAAGGACGTTAGCAATATCCGTAGGAGAAGAGTATATAGCAGCTCCGGATTTTAAAATAGGAATAGAAAATTCTCTATAAATTCCATTGGCTGCTTTCACCCTTCTCCACAACTGCTTACTGGAAGTTGAAGATGTTATAGAAGATACATAGCAGGACCAGGATATTCCTTCTGACTTTGACGGCGGGCTCTGCGAGCTAATGCTTTTGCTCTCTTAAAGGCGATAAGATTCTCCGTTGTGGGGTACCTCCTAAATATTCCCCATAACTTCCTCTGTTTTTTATATGTTTCTTGGCATTGTTTGTTCCACCAAGGTTTGCAACGCCTGTGTGATATAGAGGAACTCTTAGGTATTGATGCATCAGCTGCTTTCTTAATTGTGTCAGTGACTTTACTAACGGCAATATCAATATCTTCGATCGAGACCATTTTATCATCAACAACTGCCAATCGTGTAAATAACGTCCAATCTGCCCGACTGTACACGTAAGTAGGTAAACGTTGTCTTACACTACTACCTCCAGTCTGGGAGATGACGAGAGGAAAATGATCGCTATTATGCAGATCATTTCCTACATTTAAATTTAACAATGGCAGTAGTGAGGGAGAACTAATGGCCAGATCGAGAGAATGAAATGTTCTTGTGGGTATGTGAAAGTAGGTCTTTTCGTCGGTATTAAGCAGACAGAGACTGTTATCTGAAATAAACCGCTCTATCTGCCGACCGCGAGAGTTGGTATCATCACTTCCCCACAAAGAATTATGGCCGTTAAAGTCACCTAACAGCAGAAAAGGCGTTGGCAGCTGATCTATTAATGCATCGAGTTCCTCTTGGCGGATGACATCATGTGGTGGCAAATACAAACTACAGACTGTCAACAAGCATGATGTGTGAATTTGCACAGCTACAGCCTGTAGTGTAGTATTTAAATGTTGGGCAGTGCTGGGATAGTTGTTGGATGTTAATATGCAAACACCTCCAGACACTGCACCATCGTCACCACAGTCTTTTCTAAAGCTTTTAAACCCACGCATGGAGAAGTTATTGCTTGACTTCAGGAATGTTTCCTGAAGTGCAACACATGCGGGGTTGTAGGCTGAAATTATAGACTTGATGTCATCATGATGAGAACGCAAACCATGGCAGTTCCAAGAAACAAAGGAAGTTATTGTTGAATTTTAAAAGCTCCTTTCCCGGAGCTGGAAGGCATGTCATCTGACATATCCTCAAGTGACAGATCTTCGTCAGAGGGATGCAGAGACACCGCATCAGCTTCCAAGGATAAGGCTTTACGGGTGGATAGAGAGGGCCTAGAATTGCCCTCCTTTGCAGATCTTAGTTTTAAGGCCTTTGTACCTTTTGATCTGGAAATAGGAGCTTTTTTGCGGGTAGTCGATGTGGGGGTCGATTTTGGCCTTTGTGCGGTAGTAGGGGGTAATTTAACTATCGGAAGTGAGAGAGCATCCGTTTGTGTGCTAGTCGTTCTGGTGATCTTGGCAGCAACAGTAGCATAGCTGACTCCTACTTGAGGTGTGCGAGCTGTAACAGCCCGTCTCGCCTCAGGATAGGAACAATTACTCTTAACTTTGGTGGTGGTGATCTCTTTTTCCAGTATCTAGATAGGACAACTTCTAGCGTAGGAGGGGTGGTCACCCTTACAGTTGACACACCTCTCCTTTGCAGTGCAAGACGAACTGTCGTGGCCAACTGCTGCGCAGCGAGCGCAAGTCAGTTTGCCCCTGCAAGTCGCTTTGGAGTGACCAAATCTCTGGCACTGGAAACAACGCAAAGGATTTGGTATAAACGGCCTAACGGATAGATGCATATACGCAGCTTTAATATGCTGCGGAAGGTCTGGCGTCGCAAATGTCAGTACGAGATGTTTAGTATTAATAGTCTGCCCATCCCGTCTGACAGTGATGCGTTTTACTGCACAGACCTTTTGATCTTTTAGATTATCTAAGATCTCGTCCGCAGGCGAATTTAACAAATCCTTGGCGGATACCACACCACGTGAAAAGTTAAGATTAATATGAGGTTGGACGGACACCTCAAGGTTAGCTAACGTTTTCATGTTGCTAACCAGAGTCGCTTGTGCTTCCGAAGCAACTTCTACCATTAGATCTCCAGAACGAAGTTTCCGGATGCTCTTTACTTCTCCGACATTTCCAGAAATAGCTTTTTGAATTAAGAAAGGGGATACAGTATCAAATGTACCCTCCTTTAATTTCACAATATAAAATTTAGCTTTTAGTAATGTCAATGTGTGCTCCCGTGGGAGAGAAGAGAAAAGAAATGTTTCCATATTAGAGATGGAATATTCGGGACCTGACGGCACCACCCACCACCGAGTCCAACAAGGGGATGCAGACCAGCTGCACCAGTGCTAGCCAGGTCCTATACGCTCACAGTACATCCCTGAAGTGGCCTCCACCCTTAACGAGTCACCCAGTAGATGTACCGATCGCTTGATCCATAAAGCCGATTGATGTGCTGAGGACCACAACACACCTCCCGTTTACCTGAAGCAGAGGCCAAAGCAATGTGTTGGTCTCTGGAGGCCTCAATTACCAGGATCCTCCTTTCCAGGGACACGGGTCTCCACGCACGGCAAACACGTGGGTGATTTAGTCCTCAAGAGTAGCTAATAGCAACAGAGCAGCGAAAGCTACTCAAGGGGAGCCCTCAACCTCTTACGAGGCAACCACACTGAGGGAGAAGAGGAAGAAAAAGCAGAAGAGTAGAGGAGAGAAGAAAATAAAGAAGAGGACAGATCACTAGGGTACCTCGGGATTGTGACACCCGTGTTTACCTAAAGAAGGTAAACCCCCTGAGGGGAGATAAGAACACGGATAAGAACATGGATATGGATACTGGAAATGTACGATCAACTCAAATCTTGATGATTGAACAACTCTTCAAGAGACTAAATGAAGTTGCATCTATTCTTAACACCATAAGAACATCTTACGAATTTTCTCCCGAAGAAAAATTACGTGTAAATGACATGTGCAATAAATTCTCCACGGTTATTCAACCAGAAAAACCAAGCAAGAAGAATGGAAATACTACTACTACTAACAATCATGATATGGCCCAGCCCTCTACTAGCCACGCCTCCTTCTACAACGTGGAAGTTACTAACAAATTTGCTGCTCTGGAAGTATCATCAAGCCCCAGCACTAAAAATCCTAAACGTACACGCGAGGAAAACGTACCTGAACAAGTTAACAAAAAAGTTGTTACTAATAAAATTACTACTCCAGCTAATAACACTGTACCTGATGACAATCCTGATGATGCCACACCTCCTGGAAGGCTGGCCAAACCCGGTAACAAGATACCGCCCATCATTATTAAAGACCCCAAATGTAGTTGGAAGACCATTAATGAAAGCTTCAAAAAAGCCAACTTAAATAACTATCATGCTAAATGCTCCTCACACGAAATTAAAATTAAAGTTTCTGATGTTGCGACTCACAAAAGTGCTCTAAAAATACTCGAAACACTAAAAATTGGTTACCACACCTACTTATTGAATGAAGACAAACCCCTTAAAATAGTTATCAGAGATCTCCCTGCAGATACTCCGATAGATGAAATAACAGATGAACTCATAAATAATGGCTTTGTGGTCTCCAAAGTTACCCAAATGACTAGCAGGAAGAATGGAAATGAACATAAACTCCCCATGTTCATCATCATTTTACCGAAGACTACCAAATCTAAAGAAATATACAACCTGAAGTACATTAATAACTGCACCATCAGAGTAGAGGCATATAAAAATAGAAATGGACCTACTCAGTGTTTTAGATGCCAGATGCTGCATCATGCCCAGCAAATGTGCAATCACACACCAAGATGTGTCAAGTGTGGCGAGGAGCATATCTCCTCAGAATGTAAGAAATCAAGAGATGTTCCTGCTAAATGCGCAAATTGCGGTGGTGACCATCCCGCTAATTTCAGAGGATGTAAAATTTTCACTGAATCAAAATTAAAGCAAGATACTAAAAATAGTGTTAAAATTATTAAAAATGTTGTAGTCGAAAACAAGTCCTATGCCCAGGCTGCCGCAA
The DNA here is from genome assembly GCA_037975125.1 of Latrodectus hesperus. Taxonomy (NCBI): domain Eukaryota; kingdom Metazoa; phylum Arthropoda; class Arachnida; order Araneae; family Theridiidae; genus Latrodectus; species Latrodectus hesperus. The sequence goes on along the minus strand of JAJQOW010000382.1, from coordinate 81,230 downwards.
AAGACACCCTAGCCGAAGCCAAAGATATACTCCAGCAGCTAAAGACATTTGTTGATTACATTAAAAACTCCGGTATCCTAAATCAAGTCGCTCCCATCCATCAGCAAAATCTATGTCATACACCTATGGATCAAAATGTATAGCTCTACTCACAGCAAGATACTCCAAATCTGCAATTGGAATGCAAACAACCTTCACGCTAAAACTAATGAACTCATTAACTTTATCTTAGAACATGACATCGATATCTGTGCAGTGACTGAAACGCACTTCAACGGATCCCGTACTTTCAAGCTTGCAAATTATTCCACATACCTCACCAATAGAACTGCCTACAAAGGGGGAAGAGTCATGCTGCTTGTTAAGAACAGCATCTCCTCTTCTCTTTACAGCTCCAAGAATGATAACGGCTATGAAGAAGTCTCTATAATTATTTACCCATTCAACAACAAGAAGATTAAAATCACCTGCTTATATAATCCTCCCAATAGAACTATCACTGAAACTGACATCAACCACCTCTTCCCTCCAAACATTGACACCATTGTGCTCGGTGACCTAAACTCAAAATCGCAAAACTGGAATTGCCGAATTGCAAACTTCAATGGTAAGAAGCTCCTTCCTCTACTAATTAAATACCAATTAAGAGTTATCGCACCCACTGAACCCACTTACTTCCCCGTCTTCATTCTTCAAAGACCTGATATTCTGGACATTGCCATCACCAACTCCAACCTTGCTCTTGCCGCGGATGTAATTAATGATCTTTCCTCAGATCACCTACCCACCATTTTCTCTGTTGGCCTGCAACTTAACCTCCAACAAAAAACTGTCAAGAAAACTAATTGGAATTTATTTAAAAACATCTTAACTAAGAAAAATTTACCCATCCAAGAAACTTGCAATACTATGGAAATTAATAACCAGGTCAACTCAATTACTCAAACTGTAATGAATGCCTATCAAGAATCCTCCGAAGATGCAGCATTTAAAGAAAACTACCTTATTTTACCTCGCGATATTAAGGATAAAATTAAATACAAAAACAAGATGCGGAAGCTCTACTGCAAAACGCTTGACCCTCACGTTAAAACCACTGTTTATCAATTACAGAGAGAAATCCGTGAAGCCTGCGCCAAGCATAAAAACTCCAAATGGGAAGACAAACTTAACTCCCTTACTGAAGATAGAAACGCAGTCTGGAAACTCTGCAAAAAATTCAAAACCAAAGCTCAATCTAACAGACCCATACACGGCGAAAGAGGCCTTGTTTATACTGACAAAGAAAAGGCGGAGGCATTTGCTGACACCATGGAACGCCAATTTATGGAAAATTCTTTCGACGACCACGAAAATATTGAAACTAAAGTTAATAGCGAAATTAGGAAAAAACTCAAAAATTATCATGAAGACGAAGATCTATCACCTACCAATATTAATGAAGTCACCAAAATAGTAAAACATCTACAAAATAATAAAGCACCAGGCAATGATGGAATCAATAATAAAATGATTAAAAATTTTCCTCCAAATTTTCTCCTATATTTAGTCATTATCTTCAATAATTGTCTTAACATGCTCTACTTCCCGGCCAAATGGAAAGAGGCTAACATTATTCTATTTCAAAAACCTCACAAGGATCCAGTAATGCCTAGCAGTTATCGCCCAATCAGTTTACTTCCCTCTATTGGAAAACTTTTTAAAAAAATTATCTACAATAGAATTGCTACGTACGTTGACAAATTGCCGAAAGAACAGTACGGTTTTAGAAAAAATCTCAGCACAGTCAATGGACGAGGGGTTGGCCTTTGGTGACCGGAGCTCCAGTGCTGGGGGCACATATCTCCAATTTAATTATATTTAATTTATTCTCCTAACATATGTTAGTCATATTTTTTGTATTTGGAATTTTTAACTTTTTTAAGATGAATTTCTAAAACTGGGCAGGGGGATCGAACCGGTATCCTCTGGCATGGCCGCCAGCATCCAAAAGGCAGTTAGCTTTATTGAAACCGACAGGGTCGTTATACATATGGGGTCAACATGATTTTAATTGAACATAGTTTTTCTTATTTTATGTATTATAGGCTTTAGGTTTGTACATGTAGCAGGCCTGTTGCTTGTTCTTAGTTTACATAGTCATCAGGTCATAGCCTGGTAATATGTCCTCAGGCATGCAATGCCTGTTATATATTATTCTATATGAACATTTTATATACAGCTAATCTTGTTTATACAATTCTGACAATAACTAGATATACATTTATATATACAATATACATATACATTTTTTTCTTCTTTTTTTTATATACATAATATATTTACAATGTTTAATCAAGAAAAGACTAAATAAGTCTTTATTCATAAAATAAGTGCAACCCAAATTGCAGTGATAATGTATAATTGATAAGAATTATATAGGTCATGATATTGTAGTAACTTATTTTCACATTTTATTAATCTGTAATTTGACTATTCTATTTCTAGTTAAATTGTGTTTCTAAAGATAGATTTTGGTCTTCTTCTATTTTTGGGATCATTTATATTGTATTCTGGCTGTATATTTATTAAGGGATTTGGTATGTTTGTCAAATTATTATAAAAATTTGTTGAGATTCTGAGTATAAATTTAGATATACTTTCTATATTGTATTCCCTGAAAATATTTTCGTTCCTAAAATATATGGGAGCGTTTACTACCATTCTAATTATCCTGTTCTCGTAAGATTGTATTTTGTTATAATGTCTTGCGGCTGCATACTTCTCATATGGGCGCAGCATAAGTTAAAATAGGCCTAATAAGGCTCATATAAATTAATAATTTGTTTTCTGATGTTAATTTTGAAGTTCTAGAAATTAGAGGATAAAGTACAGCTTCCATTTGTTTACCTTTTTTAATGGTCTCTGTTATATGGGGGAGCCAGGTCATTCTGCAATCTAGGGTAACCCCCAGATATTTTACTTTATTTGTCCATGGGATCTTAGTATTGTTAATTTCTAATTCTGTGGTATGTTTTCTTTTATTTCCGAATAATACTGAGATGCATTTATCAGGATTTATAGTGATTTTCCATTTTTGTAGCCATTTTTCAATTATTGGGATATATATTGTAATAGATGCTGCTGCTATTTCATTTGAATTACCTGACGACATAATAGCCGTGTCATCAGCAAATATAAATAACTGAATTTCATTAAGTTTTGGTATATCTGTAATATAAAGGGAAAAGAGTAGAGGCCCTAAAATTGATCCCTGTGGTACCCCGCTAAGGATATCAAAATCATTAGATAGTTCATTGTTAACTTTAACTGCAAATTTTCTGCCTTTTAGGTAGCTATTGATTAATTTAATAAAGTTATTTGGAATATTTAATTTATACAATTTATATATAAGTCCATTAAACCAAACTTTGTCGAACGCCTTCGCAACGTCCAGAAAAAGCGTAGCTATTGCATTATTATTATTGATATTTTCAGTAAGAAATTCAACAGCTCGTAACAGTTGATGCGTTGTCGAATGCTTGCTTCTGAATCCAAATTGTTCGTTGTTTAAAATGTTATTTTCGTTGATAAATTTCTGTAATCTATATTTAATACAATATTCAAATAATTTTGAAATAGTTGATAATAAACTGATTGGTCGGTACGCTAGTGAGTCTCTGGGATTTTTCCCACCTCCTTTAAAAATTGGCGTTATAATAGCTTTTTTCCAGTAATTAGGAAAATGATTAAGTTTAATTAATTTATTGAATATTTTAGTTAGGAAATATATCACTTTAAGTGGGAGGTGTTTTAACATCTCATTTGTTACTTTATCCAATCCAGGTGTTTTTTTGGGGTGCATGTTATTTATATACGAAATTACTTCACTTGGTTTAATAGTAATTATGTTATTTATGCTTACATTAGTATTAAGTATTTGGTGAACTTCATTTTCAATTACTAAGTCATTTGCATCAGTAATATTATTAGGAGTAAATTGTTTTGCAAAATTGCTTGCTAGTTTATTGGCCTTCTCTTTGTTCGTGTAAATAATACTAGATTCACCGTTTAATTCGTATTATTTTTTTTGTGAAAGTTTATCGCTTTCCATAAAGACCCATCTGAAGCCATTAAAGTAGTTATATGATCTGTCCATTGTTTTTCTTTAAATTCTTTGATTTCTTTTTTAAGATTATTATTATATTTATTATATTTTTTTTATCCTCTGTTTTTCTATTTCTTTGCCAGTCCTTGCGAAGTTTATTTCTATTTTTAATTTTTTTCTTAATTTCATTGGACAGAAAGGATGTATTTGTATTATTTTTAATTTTCTTTGCCGTGTTTTCATATGATTTGTAAATGGTTTCTGATAAATTTTGTACTACGTTTTCAATATCAAATATTGAATTTATATTTTGTATACAGTTGAAGTTTTTATTTAATAAATTCATAAATTTGTTCCAATTTGGGGTTAGTGTGTGGTGTAGTGTGTGGTCTATGTGTGTAGTATCAAAGGTACATAGTACTGGGTTGTGGTCACTGGTCATTTCCTCTAGTGTTATTGTTGTGGATTTGTATGTGAAATTCTTACTTATAAAAAAGTCCAGTACTGAACCAACTGCTCTAATATGTCCTCCAATACGTGTAGGTGTTTGTGGTGCATATATGTACAGGTTTTTACAGCATATTATTTGTTTGAGTATATTACCAAAAGAGTTAGTTCTATGACAGTTCCACAGTGTATGATAGGAGTTGTAATCTCCTCCCATTATGTGTGAATTTCCCAGTGAAATTAATTTGTTGAAGTCATTAGTAGGGAAAATATTTCTCTCAGGTTTATTAGGAATATTTTTTTGTGGTGGTATGTAAATTGAACTTACAATTGTGGGTGGGTTATTTCCAATTTTTATTTCAATAATAGTTGCTTCTATGCATGATAAAGGGGGTGTTTCTATTTGAACATGCGGTATGTTATTTTTTATTAATATTGCTGTGCCTCCAGGTTGGCAAAATCTGTAATTTTGTTCTTTGTTAATCCTGTCATTTCTGTAAATACTATAGTTTCTAATGTTAAACTTCTGAACGTTGCGAAGATGCGTTTCTTGTACAAATATAATATCGGGGGAATGCGTATCTATGAATTCCCTAATTTCTTCAATTTTAGCAAGAATGCCATTTGCATTCCACGTACATAATTTAAGTGATACATTATTATTGCTTATGGTGAGGGATTATTTTTAGGTAAAATAGGCTCTATGGCCTGCACTATTTCAAAAAACATATCATAAACATTATCAACACTGTTTATAGTTGGCAAAACAGTTTTGACTAAACTTATTAACTGGAGAAATACTCTATTATTAGATAATTCATGAAATACTTGAATTAGTGAGAGCATGTCTCCTACATTTCCTCCAAAATTGGTGGAAGCGTTATTATTAAATATACCAGTATGTTGCATACCATTATATGCATTGTGATTATTATTTATATTTTGGTTATTATGTCCAGTGTAGTTATTATTTCCTGCGATATTGGCATAACTTACACCTTCCCTTACTATATTTGTCCTATTTGAATAATTATGATTTATTTTAGGATTTTGTGGTGTTTTATTATTTTTGGGAAAAGAGGGACAACCTCTAAAATTTGCCGGGTGAGGACCACCACAATTTGCACATTTTGGGTTTTCCATTCTATCTTTATTAATGCAATCTTTTGTTAGGTGTGCTCCCGCGCATTTAACACAGCGGGGTGTTAGTGAACAATTTTCGCTTGAATGATGCCACAATTGGCATCTGTGACATTGGGGGTACCCCCAGTATTTCTGTATCTTTCTACATTAATTTTGAAATAGCCTAACTCTGTGAGATTAAATATTTTTTGACTGTCTTTATTGTTCGGTAAATGTACTTGAAACAATGGCATAATTTGTCTTTCTCCTTTGGGTCGTCTAAGTTGATTAATTTTAATAATTATGAATTTATTTTCTTCTAATTTTTCCCTTATTTCATCCATGTCATGATCAATTGGTAGTCCTCGAATCACTACTTTTAGAGGTCTCATAGATCTTGGATTAATTATATAATAGTTTATTTTTTCATTATTAAGAAATGATGTTAATGCACGATGATTCTCAATTGTTTTAACGAAACATTTTAAGAATTTACCTTCCGGCTTACCCATAATAGTGAAGGGTAATTTTTCGTTTAAGTGTTTTAATATTTCCGAATATTGAATTGGTGTTTGTATCATAATCGCCGGTGGTTTGGGGATGTTTGGATTTTCTAACATTTCATTTTCATTATTTATTTTCATGGTTTGCTGTGTGTTTAGTATTTCCGATGTTTGTTTATTCTTTATATTGTTTACTATATTATCCTCGTCGTCACTGTTGTCAGTTAGAGCTGCAAATCTATTATTATCAATTATAAGTTTTTTGGCTGGCATGAGATTATCTCGAGCTCTAGTTCTTTTTTTATTTCGTTTAGTTTCCTTAAATTGTGGGGGCTGAGGATCTTCCTCCATAGCTCCTTGTTCGCATAATATATTTTGAATTGCTCCTAGACAATTTATTAAGGAAAATCTCATAGTAATAGCATAATAAGCTAACATTTGATTTGTACATATTTCAGTGTCAACATAAGGTGTGACATTAGTATTATAGTTGGTCATGTATTTGGTAAGTAATATATTCAAATCGTCAATATTGGTACTAGTATTAATTTCAATTGGAATATTATTATTAATTGTATAATAGAATACATTATCACTGCAATTGAATGAGAAAGGATTGCACTTACCTCCGTGTTCGATAAAATCATCCAGATCTGCATATAATTTATTTAGTTTTACATTAATTGTTTTATCATTTGATGTAGATTCACTTTTTTTCAGTAAGTTCATGGTTGTGATTGCTTCTTCAATTTTTATAATTTCATGTTTCGATACAGGTATTTTAAGTCTTTCTATGGTGGCCTTCGATTCTTGGACTCTTTGACTGGCTTGGTATCCGTTGTGGTAACAGGACACATACAGATCAAACAGTGTAATGACTGTTGGCTCAGCGTATTTTTGAAATACAAATACCGCTGTCGGTGATTGCTGTTTGTCCATGGTATTATTTCCATTTGAACTTTGAAGATTTGTCTTGGTAGTCAGAGTTTCCTGGTCACGTACATAGCTTTTATTATCCATCTTGTTGTGACTTGGTTGCGAAGTATCCATAGTCGAGTCTATTTCAATTATCCTGGTTGTTGAATTTTCTGTCAATTCCAAGTCCAAATTCTTCGTTGACTTATGTTGTTTATTACCTTTTGGCATAATATCAGTAGAAATTGTTGTTTCCCATCTTATTTCATCTAAGTTTTCCTGTGGTTTATCCAATTTCAGCTTGGGAGCCGCTAAAATCGTTGAATTTCTTGCCACGTATACTTCTGCTCCACCGGCAGTTTCCTTGGGTTTTCGAAGCAACTTCTACCATTAAGTCACCAGAACGTAATTTTCTGATGCTCTTCATATCACCGATTGTGCCTGTAATTGCTTTTTGAATAAGGAAAGGGGATACCGTATCAAAAGTACCCTCTTTCCGTTTGATAACATAAAATTTTGCATTTAATAAGGATAAAGTATGCTCCCGTGGGAGAATAGAAATATTTGATTCCATATCTAAAATGGAAAATTCGGGACCTGACGGCACCACCCACCACCGAGTCCAACAAGGGGATGCAGACCAGCTGCACCAGTGCTAGCCAGGTCCTATACGCTCACAGTACATCCCTGAAGTGGCCTCCACCCTTAACGAGTCACCCAGTAGATGTACCGATCGCTTGATCCATAAAGCCGATTGATGTGCTGAGGACCACAACACACCTCCCGTTTACCTGAAGCAGAGGCCAAAGTAATGTGTTGGTCTCTGGGGGCCTCAATTACCAGGACCCTCCTTTCCAGGGACACGGGTCTCCACGCACGGCAAACACGTGGGTGATTAAGTCCTCAAGAGTAGCTAATAGCAACAGAGCGGCAAAAGCTACTCAAGGGGAGCCCTCAACCTCTTACGAGGCAACCACACTGAGGGAGAAGAGGAAAAAAAAAGCAGAAGAGTAGAAGAGAGAGGAAAAGAAAGTAGAGGACAGATCACTGGGGTACCTCGGGATTGTGACACCCGTGTTTACCTAAAGAAGGTAAACCCCCTGAGGGGTTCGTTCAGCGCGACTCTTAGTCCTTAAAAACGAAGGACTGTAAGAGTCGTTGCTGGAGACGGTTGCAAAGGTTTCACCAAGAGTATTAGCAATGTTCTTAGGAGAAGAGTGCACAGCAGCTCTGGATTTTAGGATAGGAATAGAGAATTCCTTATACATTCCATTGGCTGCCTTCACTCTTCTCCACAACTGTTTACTGGATGTGGAAGATGTAATTGAAGATACATAGCGAGACCAAGATTCCTTCTGACTTCGACGACGAGCTCTGCGAGCTAGAGCTCTTGCTCTCTTGAAGGCGACTAGATTCTCCGTTGTGGGGTACCTCCTAAATAACCCTCATAACTTCCTTTGTTTTTTAAATGTTTCTTGGCATTCTTTATTCCACCAAGGTTTGCTACGCCTGTGTGGTATGGATGAACTCTTAGGTATAGTAGCATCAGCTGCATTTTTAATTGTTTCGGTGACTTTATATACAGCAATATCAATGTCCTCGATTGAAACCATCTCATCATCAATAACCGCCAATTGTGCAAACGACGTCCAATCTGCCCGACTGTACACGTAAGTAGGTAGACGTTGTCCTACACTACTACCTCCAGTCTGGGAGATGACGAGAGGAAAATGATCGCTGTTGTGCAGATCATTTCCCACAGTTAGATTTAACATTGGCAGAACAGATGGAGAACATATGGCCAAATCGAGGGAATGAAACGTTCTTGTGGGTACATGAAAATATGTTTTCTCGTCGGTTTTAAGCAGACAGAGACAGTTATCAGAAATAAACTGTTCTATCTGTCTACCGCGAGAATTGATATCTTGACTTCCCCACAAAGAATTATGTCCGTTAAAGTCACCGAGTAACAGAAATGGTATAGGCAGCTGATCTATTAATGCATTGAGTTCCTCGTGGCGTATGACATCGTGTGGTGGTAAATATAAACTACAGACTATTAATAAGCATGAAGTATGAATTCTTGCAGCAACAGCCTGTAGAGTAGTATTCAAGGGATGGACAGTGCTGGGGAATTTATTAGATGTCAATAAACAAACACCTCCAGACACTGCACCATCATCACCACAGTCTTTTCTAATACAGTTAAATCCTCGCATGAAGAGGTTATTAGTAGACTTCTGGAAAGTTTCCTGAAGTGCAACACATGCGGGATTATATTCTGTTATTAGAGACTTGATGTCATCAAGATGTGATCGCAAACCAAGGCAGTTCCAAGAAATAAAGGAAGTTATTTTTGATATTGAAAAGCTCCTTTACTGGAGCTGGAAGGCGGGTCTTCTGTCATATCCTCGAACGATCCATCGTCGTCCGAGGGAAATAGAGAAACCGCGTCAGTCTCCAGGCAAGAGAAAGCATTATGGGTGGAAACTGCAGACAATTTTTCTTTTTTTAATTTTAAAGCTTTCTCTGCTTTTGATTTGGCAAAAGGAGCTTTTTTTGAAAATGTAGGAGTTTTTTAAACTTTGGCTTTTCAGATGTTTGGGGTAATCTTACTGGGGAAACAGAAAACGTTTCAGTTTGTGTGCTGCTCGATTTGGTGACTTTTCTGGCAGCATTGGCATAACTAACTCCTGATTGAGGAGTGCGAGAAGTGACTAATCGTTTCGCCTCAGGATATGAGCATTTATGGTTAACCTTAACCGTGGCTATCTCCTTTTCCAGTTAATACTGAGGACAACTTCGAGAATAGGAGGGATGGTCATCTTGACAGTTGACACACCTCTCCTTCGCTGTGCAGTTGGAACTATCATGGCCTACCACCGCGCAGCGGGCGCAGGTGATTTTGCCTCTGCAAGCGTTTCTCGAGTGTCCAAAGCGCTGACATTGGAAACATCGCAAGGGATTTGGAATATATGGCCTGACGGGTAAGTTCATGTACGCAGCTTTTACATACTGCGGAAGGTCTGGCGTCGCAAAAGTCAGAACAAGGTGCTTAGTATCAATAACTTTGCCATCCCGTCTGACTGTGATGCGTCTTACGCCACAGACCTTCTGATTCTGTAAATTTTCAAGAATCTCTTCCGTCGGCGAGTATAATAAATCCCTTGCTGAGATAACTCCACAAGAAAAGTTAAGGTTGCTGTGAGGTGAAACAGTCACTTCCAAGTTTGCCAAGGATTTCATGCTTGCCAGAATTTCTGCTTGTGAGTCAGATGCTGCCTCAACAAGCAAGTCACCGGTTGGTTGGTTGGTTGGTTGGTTGAGTTTTCTGGCGCAAGGTCCATATGAGGACAAGCTGCGCCAAAACCAAATTTTAAGGTCATTATTTATTTATTTATTTCTTCTTTTATTTATTTATTTATTTTTTTTAATTTTTATTTTATTTACTTTTTTAAACCCAACTAACTTTTAAAATTTATTTAAAATGATCAGCAATGTTAAAAATTATAAAATAAAACATAAATAGACAAACACTCAACATACAATCCAAATAATTATAGATAAAATAGCTAAAAATGAGACTAAAGTAGATCAATGGAATGTTATAAGTTTATGATAAAAATTATTTACATTTAAATTATATAAAATCTATAAAACCAATGCTTCTCAAAAAAGCAAAAATATTTCGATGCGGGGGTTCGCCCAGCAAATCCCGCATCGTTAAAAGATCCGTCTTAAAATATTTAAAACGATGTTGGTTAAAATCAGAACATGAAATTAAAATATGAAACACAGTATATGGTTCATCACACGTTTCACACCAAGGTTTTAATTCATTTAAGAATAAATGCTTATGAGTGAAACGTGTGTGTCCAATACGAAGGTGGGTTAATTTAACATCCGCACTCCGTAAAGCTAAAACTGGAAATGAAATGAGAGATGGAGTTATGGCATATAATTTGTTGCTGACTTGCATTCTCCATGAATCCTGCCAAAGTTTATGAATAAAACTCTTCACACCTTTTCTCGCATCACAAAGTGGAACGGAAGGCTGAAGTGGAGTAGATGCAAACTTTGCAGCTGCATCAGCCCTCTCGTTACCATCAAGACCTACATGTCCTGGGATCCAACAAATGATGATATCGAATCCCTTGCACTTTAGAGAGTCTAATCTGCAAAAAATCTCCGACACAACAGGGTGATAGTTGACATTAATATTCTCCACAGCTTCTAAAACACTCAGACTGTCAGTGTATATACAGAATTTATTTGATCCTTTATTATCCACATACTGAAGAGCACATAATATAGCAGTTGCCTCAGCAGTGAAGATAGAGCAGGACATATTAAGGCTGTAACTAAGAGTTATATTATCAATATAGACTCCACAGCCAACATGTCCTGCAGATTTTGAACCATCTGTAAATATAGGTTGATAAGAATCAAACTGACAGCGATGAGAAGAATAGAGCTGATGGAAAACAACAGGAGACGTGTCCGATTTTCTAAACTGTGCAAAGGGATTGATTATTTTACATTGTAGCTCATACCAGGGTGGATGTGAAGTTCGATTTGTGGCAGTTATTCGAACATCATGTAGGTCAGACAATATTAGGTTAGATTTTATTCTAATGAGAAAAGGTGGTATGCTCCTTGGACGAGCATGGTATAATCTTTTAAGAGCAAATGTAGGACTCATGGAATGTAATGGATGATGAGGGTCAGACATGATCTTAGCATAATAATTGAGAGACTGCTGCATTCGTCTCAGGTCTAAGGGCAGTTGTTGGCAAATTGCATACAGACTCTGGACGGGTGATGTGCGGAATGCGCCCGAACAAATCCTCAGAGCATTGTGATGAACAGTGTCCAATCTGCATAAAACAGAATGCCTAGCTGATCCATATACAACACATCCGTAGTCAATGCGTGATAAAATTAGTGATTGATATATTCGAAGTAATGATGTGCGATCTGCACCCCAGGATGTGTTCGAAAGCACCCTGAGGATATTAAGCGATCGCTCACACTTCTTCCGCAGATTTAAAACATGCGGAAGGAAAGTTAATTTTCGATCGAATATTACACCAAGAAATTTCATCTCACTGACTACAGGTATAATTGTGTTGTCAATCAAAATCTCTGGATCACTATGTATGCTAGTTTTCCTGCAGAAGTGGACACATTTACTCTTGCTAGGAGAAAGAGTATGGCCATTCTCAGCACACCATGCAGCAAGTTTATTAACAGCTGTTTGTAACTGTCTCTCAATTAAATGCATATTTGACCCCTCACAAGATATTTGCAAGTCATCAACGTACAATGTACCATGAACAGAAGGTGATAATTTATGTAATATGCTACTAATGTGAAGGTTAATAAGGGTTACACTCAAAATACAACCTTGGGGTACACCCTCAGCTTGTTTAAAATTATCAGAATAAAAAGTTCCTATGCGGACTTTAAAAACACGGGAGCGTAAAAAGTTTTCCAGGAATATCGGCAGATTACCCCGAAAGCCAAAATCATATAGTGAACGGAGAATTCCATAACGCCATGTACGGTCATATGCTTTCTCTATGTCGAAGAAAATGGAAACCAAATGATTTCTCCGCACGAATGCGTTGCGGATTTGGGTTTCCAAATATGTTATGTTATCAAGAGTGGACCTTCCTTTACGGAAACCACTCTGATTAACAGGAATACAATTATTTTTTTCTAAGACATAAACGAGACGAGCATTGACCATACGCTCGAGAGTCTTACAAAAGCAGCTAGTCAGAGCTATTGGTCGATAGTTTAGAGGATCAGAAGGATCTTTACCAGCTTTCAGGACCGGAATTACTATAGCTTTATTCCAATGCGTAGGAAATATATTTTCGGTCCAGATCCTGTTAAACAAGCGAAGTATATTCGCTAAAGAATCTGGACATAACTGTCTAAGCATTTGGTAGCTAATTCCATCAGGCCCTGGGCTAGTATCATTGGCCTGCTGTAAAGCTCTCTTCAATTCCAACATCCGAAATTCACAGTTATATGGCAAAGCTTGCCTTTGGTTGAAACGAATTTGTGTTCTCTCGGCGTGAGTCTTAGTTCTCAAAAAGGAGGAACTGTAAGAGTCAACGCCTGAGACACTAGCAAAAGTTTCACCGAGGACGTTTGCAATGTCCTGAGGAGAAGAGTATATAGCAGCTCCGGATTTTAAAATAGGAATTATAAATTCTCTATATATTCCATTGGCTGCTTTCACTCTTCTCCATAACTGCTTACTGGATGTGGAAGAAGTTATTGATGATACATAGCGAGACCAAGACTCCTTCTTACTTCGACGACGAGCTCTGCGAGCTAATGCTTTTGCTCTCTTAAAGGCGATAAGATTCTCCGTAGTAGGGTACCTCCGAAATAACCCCCATAACTTCCTTTGGTTTTTATATGTTTTCTGACATTCATTGTTCCACCATGGTTTGCAACGCCGGTGTGGTAAAGAAGAACTTTTTGGTATTGATGCATCAGCTGCATTTATAATTGTTTCGGTAACTTTAGTAACGGCATCATCAATATTCTCGATCTGAACCATTTCCTTATCAACATCTGCCAATTGTGTAAACAGTGCCCAGTCTGCCCGACTGTACACGTAAGTAGGTTGACGATTTTGTCGCACACTACTACCTCCAGTCTGGGAGACGACAAGAGGAAAGTGATCACTATTGAACAGATCATTTCCTACAGTAAAGTTTAACAATGGCAGAAGTGAAGGAGAACATATTGCCAAATCGAGGGAATGAAACGTTCTTGTGGGTATGTGAAAGTAAGTCTTCTCGTCGGTATTTAGCAGACAGAGACTGTTTTCTGAAATAAACCGCTCTATCTGCCGACCGCGAGAATTAGTATCATCATTTCCCCACAAAGAACTATGGCCGTTAAAGTCACCTAACAACAGAAATGGTGTTGGCAGCTGATCTATTAATGCATCAAGTTCTTCTTGGCGGATGACATCATGTGGTGGCAAATACAAACTACAGACTGTCAACAAGCATGATGTGTGAATTCGCACAGCTACAGCCTGTAGTGCAGTATTTAAATGTTGGGCAGTGCTGGGATAGTTGTAAGATGTTAATATACAAACACCTCCAGACACTGCACCATCGTCACCACAGTCTTTTCTAAAGGCTTTAAGCCCACGCATGGAGAAACTGTTGCTGGTCTTCAGGAATGTCTCCTGAAGGGCAATACATGCGGGATTGTAAGCTGAAATTATAGACTTGATGTCATCTTGATGGGAACGCAAACCATGACAGTTCCAAGAAACAAAGGAAGTTATTATTTAAGTTGAAGCTCCTTCTCTGAGCCAGATGGTGACATTTCTATTGTCTCCTCACCCGATAAATTATCATCTGAGGGATGGAGTGACATCACATCTGGCTCGAGGGGCCAAAAATAATTTTGGGTGGAAAGGGTAGGCTTTTGAAGGGCCTCCCTCGATTTTTTTAATTTTAGAGCCCTTTCAGCTTTGGATTTGGCAGGTGCTTTCTTATATGTGGAGGATTTTATGATCTTCGGCTTTTCAGATGTTTGGGGTAATCGAGTCAGGGGAAGCGATAAAGTTTCTGTTTGGGTGCTGCTCGTTTTGGTGATCTTTTTTGCAACAGTTGCGTAGCTAACTCCAGTCTGTGGCGTTCGTGAGGTGACAATTCGTCTAGCCTCAGGATATGAACACTTTTCCTTAATTTTTATGGCTGTAATCTCCTTTTCCAGTAACCACATAGGGCAAGTTCGAGAGAAGGAGGTATGGTTGCCTTTACAGTTGACACACACCTCCTTTATCGAAGAGCAATTTAAACTGTCGTGTCCTACTACTGCGCAACGGGCGCAAGTTAGTTTACCCCGACATGAGTTTTTAGAATGGCCATATCGTTGGCACTGGAAGCAACGCAGGGGATTTGGAATGTAAGGCCTAACAGATAGATGCATATATGCAGCATTTACATGCTGCGGAAGGTCTGGCGTCGCAAACGTCAGAATGAGGTGTTTAGTGTCAAAAGACTTTCCATCTCTTCTGATCGTTATGCGGTTAACGGCACAGACCTTTTGATTCTGGAGATTTTCTAGAATCTCTTCTGTTGGCGTATTCAATAAATCCCCTGCGGAGATTACTCCACGGGAAAAGTTCAAATTTCCATGAGGTACAACATATACCTCAATGTTTGCCAGACTTTTTAATTTGCTTAAAGTTGTTGCTTGTGTAGCTGACGCAACTTCAATTAGCAAGTCACCAGAGCGCAATTTTTTTAAGCTTTTTACTTCCCCGACAGTACCTGATATTCCTTTATGAATGAGAAAAGGAGATACTTTCTCAAAATTACCCTCCTTTCTCTTCATTAAAAAAACTTACATGTATTTACATCAAGATGTTGCTCCCGTGGGAGAGATGAATTTTTAATCTCCATAGGAAATGAAATAAAATTTCGGGACCTGACCGCACCACCCACCACCGAGTCCAACAAGGGGATGCAGACCAGCTGCACCAGTGCTAGCCAGGTCCTATACGCTCACAGTACATCCCTGAGATGGCCTCCACCCTTAACGAGTCATCCAGTAGATGTACCGATCGCTTGATCCATAAAGCCGATTGATGTGCTGAGGACCACAACACACCTCCCGTTTACCTGAAGCAGAGGCCAAAGTAATGTGTTGGTCTCTGGGGGCCTCAATTACCAGGACCCTCCTTTCCAGGGACACGGGTCTCCACGCACGGCAAACACGTGGGTGATTTAGTCCTCAAGAGTAGCTAATAGCAACAGAGCGGCGAAAGCTACTCAAGGGGAGCCCTCAACCTCTTACGAGGCAACCACACTGAGGGAGAAGTGGAAGAAAAAGCAGAAGAGTAGAGGAGAGAGGAAAAGAAAGAAGAGGACAGATCACTGGGGTACCTCGGGATTGTGACACCCGTGTTTACCTAAAGTAGGTAAACCCCCTGAGGGGTTAGGGGTGGTGGCGGGCAGAATGCTCTAATTGGCCGATCGATGGAAGCCGCAGGAGAATTCTGCTAGACAGAAAATCATACTGAAAGTAAAAGTAAAGTAAATGTAACATCTTATTGGAGAAAATAAAATTGCTTACACCGACATAGAAAAAGCTGAAACCCTAGCATCAGCCTTTGAAAAGCAACTTGCTCCAAACAACCCACCCCACCCCACCCATCCAGACATCACCCCCCTAATCAATAACTACTTGAGCATCCCTCAAAGCCCCGCCCACTCGGACGTCAAACCATCAGAAATCGTCGAAATTATTAAAAAACTTAAACTCAAAAAAAGCCCCGGTTACGATGGAATAACCAATCTTATCATAAAAAAGTTCCCAATAACTATCATCCTTGAAATCACTGATATAATCAACGAAATTCTAAAACAAAGCTACTTTCCCAATGCCTGGAAAAAGGCAATTATCGTCCCCATACATAAACCTGGAAAAAACCCACATCATCCAGCAAATTATAGACCGATCTCCCTGCTCCCAACCATTGGAAAAATTGCAGAAAAGGTCATTTTAAGTAGGCTTGAAGAGCATGAAAAAAATCACAAAATTATAATCCCCCAACAAATGGGCTTTAGAAGGAAAATGTCA
This sequence comes from Latrodectus hesperus, assembly GCA_037975125.1. Classification (NCBI taxonomy): domain Eukaryota; kingdom Metazoa; phylum Arthropoda; class Arachnida; order Araneae; family Theridiidae; genus Latrodectus; species Latrodectus hesperus. The sequence continues at coordinate 64,526 of JAJQOW010000382.1, read as the reverse complement.
ACATCACATCAACTGGTAAGACTAGCAGAACAACCTCCCAAACAATTAGTCAAAAATCATACACTGCAGCACTCTTTCTTGATTTTGCTAAAGCGTTTGACAAGGTCTGGTTTGACGGGCTAATACTTAAATTAATAAAATATAACTTCCCTCAGGCGCTTGTCAAACTAATTAATAGCTACATTAAAAATAGAACATTCCAAGTCAGAGTTGAAAACTCCCTCTCTAAAGAACACCCCATCAAATCTGGTGTCCCGCAAGGATCCCTCCTCGGGCCCTTTCTATTCCTGATTTATATCAACGACATTCCTACCCACCCCCGCACATCAACTTGTCTATTTGCTGACGATACAGCAATTATTAGCTCCAACAAAAGCTTTGCAAAAGTGCACAACAATTTAACTGCGCATATCAAAAAATTAGAAAAATGGTTTGACACTTGGAAGATCAAAATCAACCCCGAAAAAAGTGTTGCTATGCTTTTCACTCGCTCAAGAGCAAACTACCTTCCCCTCAAAATATATAACAAAAATATACCCTGGAGCCAAACAACAAAATACTTAGGTGTCACAATAGACAGCAAACTTACATGGAAACCACACATAGCAGATATCAAACAAAAATTTATAGCCGCCAAAACAAAATTATATCCCCTCATCGCAAGAAATTCAAATTTAACTATCAACAACAAACTGCTTATTTATAAAACCTTCCTGAGGCCTATCATCACGTATGCATGTCATATTTGGGGAGGCACCGCCATCACCAACTTTAACCACCTGGAAACTCAGCAAAGCAAAGTTTTAAGACAAATTACCAACTCCCCCTATTACGTCAGAAACGAACTCATTAGGAAATCACTCAAGATCTCAACTTTAAAAAACTTCATTCAAAAACTCTCCTTCAAATTTTATGAAGAATTAAATATTTCACCCAACCCCTAATCAACAATATGATCAATTATAACATCTATGATAAAGCAAATTTTAATCGGCCAAAGGGAGTCCTTAGGCTCACCCCCTCCACCAATGGATAAACAATAATTAAAGCGGAATTAGTGACACGCACATTCTCTGGACCAACCATAAACCAACTAATAAAATTTATGGAACTATGCAGGACCAAATGGACTGTACTTACAGATTGTCAAAAATAATTTTTGAAATTGTATATCTCTTTTTTCTTTTTCATATTTTTACTAACCAAATGTATATAAATATATATTTTTTACTAACCCATTTAGCCCAGAATGTAACCCGAAAATTTTGCTCTTGTACTCTAATAAAGAAAAGGTAGAACAATACAGATTGAAACAAAATAATATAGCATGATTTTCCATTGTTCGAGTCTCATCCAATTAAATCCCCTTTATGTGAAGTGTAATTGGACAGCGCAGTGCCTTCCCCTAACAGCCAATGCTTCCCAGATGAAGTTTACATGCAAAAACAACATTTCCTGAGTAGAAATAAAAATTAAGTCAAAGCTGCCCTTATGCCCCCCACAAGTTTCATTAGATTTGAGTCAGCGGGCTTTAGCCTGGACACTCATACCCAAGTCTTGCCGACAAATAGGTAAAGTAAATGAGAAAAGAATTAAAGGAAAGATCTTAATTAATTAAAAGGATCTAAGAGAAATCAGTAGAATTTTAATTCCTATTTGGGGGGAAACAATATCTTGGAAAACAGGGAGAGGGAAATATATAAGTTAGCAAAACAAATGCAATAAATGACAAAACAAAAATATATACATTAATAAAAGAAAAGATGAATATCCGGCTAAATAGGTTACAAAATAATTTACAAGAGTACATGAATAAATTGCAAAATAAAGAAATAAATTGACTAACATGTGTGAGAGAGTACTATTTACAATTACACATATTAGTATATGACAAATACGAGATAAGCGCAAGATTTTTATTTTATTTTATTTATTTTATATTTTTTTTGAGAGCAAAAAAGAAAGAATTAAAGGTAAAAAAGGGGGGCTAATTCATGAAGTTTGGATTGAATTTAGGTTGATTTTAGATTTGGAGGAGATAATTGCATCACTATTGAAGAAGGCTGCAAGTGGTCTGATTTTAGAGTCTTCGATTGGGTTGATACAATTAAAGAGGTTATTAAATGATGCTGCAGTGCAGTTATGTGCTTTGTTGAAGAACTTGATATTTAATTTTGCAAGATGATTTTCCATGGTGTCTAGTTTTAAGTCCTTATGGATTGCAGAATTTTTAAGGTAGAAAGGGGCTCCTAGCATGTTCCTCAGTATTTTATTCTCGCAAGCATTGAGTTTTTTCATGGATGTTTTGTCTATAGTGCACCAAGCTGGGGATGCATAAGTCATGATCGGCCTTATCATGCTACAGTAGATGAGTCTTTTGAGCTCAAGGCTGGTGGTGCGATTATGTAGAAGAGGTCTCAGGTTCAAATACATGCCTCGGGCTTTGTCGGTGACTTTGTTGATGTGGTCTTTCCAGTTGAGGTTTTTATGTATGGTAAGACCAAGGTAAGTGGCCGAGTTAGTTTCGGGAATAGTATGACCAAACATTTTAATATAGTGGTTGCCAATGATTGTGCGGGGTTTAGTTAGCAGTAGCAGGTTCGATTTTGCAGTATTGATTTCTACCTTCCATCTTTGGCACCAGATTTCAATTTGTTTAATTTTACTTTGCATCTTTTTAAGTGCGTGGTTTATATTTTTGGATTTAATAAGGATTCCAGTGTCATCACCAAAGTAAGCGTTGATGCTGTTGTGATCTGTAGTGTTGTTGGGGAAGTCAATGGTGTGGAATAAATAGAGCACAGGTCCGAGGACGCTTCCCTGAGGTACTCCGGCTTCTATGGGTCTAAAAGTTGATGTTTCGTTCCGGACTCGAACCTGGAACCTTCTGTGTTGTAGGTAGTTTCTGATTAATTTTACAAGTTTCCTGTTAATTTTATTTTTGAGTAGTTTGTAAATGAGTCCTGTATGCCAGAGTCTATCAAAAGCTTTTGATATATCCAGCATAGTTGGTTGGTTGAGTTTTATGGCGCAAGGTCCAAATAAGGACAAGCTGCGCCAGAATATTTTTTTTATATAATAATTTTTTTTTTTGAAACCAATCAACTTTTAAAATTTCTTTAAAAATATTAGTAATATTTATAAGATAATTAACATAAAAAATAGACAAACACCCAACATATAAATGGTTAAATTATATCTAAAACATATAAGATAAAGAAGACTAAACTAAATTTGTAAAATGATATATGTATATAATTAAAAATCTTTAATTTAAAATTATATATAATCTATAAAACCAATGCTTCTTAAAAAATCAAAATTATTTTGATGCGGTGGTTCGCCCAGCAAATCCCGCATCGTTAAAAGATCAGTTTTAAAAAATTTAAAACGATGTTGGTTAAAATCAGAACATGAAATTAAAATATGAAACACAGTATATGGTTCATCACACGTTTCACACCAAGGTTTTAATTCATTTAGGAATAAATGCTTATGAGTGAAACGTGTGTGTCCAATACGAAGGCGGGTTAATTTAACATCCGCACTCCGTAAAGGTAAAACTGGAAATGAAATGAGAGATGGAGTTATGGCATACAATTTGTTGCTGACTTGCATTCTCCATGATTCCTGCCAAAGTTTATGTACAAAACTTTTCACACCTTTTCTCGCATCACAAAGTGGAACGGAAGGCTGAAGTGGAGTAGATGCAGACTTTGCAGCTGCATCAGCCCTCTCGTTACCATCAAGACCTACATGTCCTGGGATCCAACAAATGATAATATCAAATCCCTTGCATTTCAGAGAGTCTAATGTGCAAAAAATCTCCGACACAACAGGGTGAAAGTTGACATTAATATTCTCCACAGCTTCTAATACACTCATGCTGTCAGTGTAAATACAAAATTTATGTGATTCTTTACTACCCACATGCTGAAGCGCACTTAGTATAGCAGTTGCTTCAGCAGTGAAGATGGAGCAGGACATATTAAGGCTGTAACTAAGAGCTATATTATCAATATAAACTCCACAGCCAACATGTCCTGCAGATTTTGAACCATCTGTAAATATAGGTTGATAAGAATCAAACTGACATCGATGAGAAGAATAGAGCTGATGGAAAACAATAGGAGATGTGTCGGATTTTTTGAATTCTGCAAAGGGATTGATTATTCTACATTGTGGCTCATACCAGGGTGGATGTGAAGTTCGATTTGTGGCAGTTATTCGAACATCATGCAGGTCAGACAATATGAGATAAGATTTCATTCTAATGAGAAAAGGTGGAATGCTCCTTGGACGAGCATCATAAAGTCTTTTAAGGGTAGATGTAGGAATCATGGCACGTGATGGATGATGAGGGTCAGACATGATCTTAGCATAATAATTGAGAGACTGCTGCATTCGTCTCAGGTCTAAGGGCAGTTGTTGGCAAATTGCATATAGACTCTGGACGGGTGATGTGCGGAATGCGCCTGTACATATTCTCAGAGAAGAATGATGGACAGTGTCCAATCTGTGTAAAACAGAAGACCTAGCAGATCCATAAACAACACAACCGTAGTCTATGCGGGATAAAATTAGTGATTGGTAAACTCGGAGGAGTGACGTGCGATCAGCACCCCAAGATGTATTTGAAAGCACATTGATGATATTGAGCGATCGCTCGCACTTCTTCCGCAGATATAATATATGCGGAAGAAAGGTTAATTTACGGTCAAATATCACTCCGAGGAATTTTACCTCACTGACCACTGGTATAGGTGTATTGTTTATACGAATAACGGGATCATTGTGGAGGCTAGTCTTCCTGCAGAAATGGACACAATTGCTCTTGCTAGGAGATAGTGTATGGCCATTCTCAGCACACCATGCAGCAATTTTATTAACAGATGTTTGTAATTGTCTCTCAATTAAATTCATGTTAGACCCTTCACAAGATATCTGCAAGTCATCAACATACAATGTACCATAAACAGAAGGTGATAATTTATGGAGTATGCTGCTAATATGAAGGATAAAAAGGGTGACACTCAATATACAACCTTGAGGCACACCCTCAGATTGATTAAAATAATCAGAATAAAATGTTCCTATCCGAACTTTAAAACCACGGGAGCGTAAAAAGTTTTGTATAAATATCGGCAAATTACCCCTAAAGCCAAAATCGTACATCCTACGGAGAATTCCATAACGCCACGTACGCTCATAAGCCTTCTCTATGTCGAAGAAAATGGAAACGAGATGATTCCTCCGCACAAATGCATTGCGGATCTGCGTTTCCAGGTATGTAATATTATCAAGAGTGGACCTTCCTTTACGGAAGCCACTCTGATTGATATGGATATATTTATTTATTTCTAAGACATAGATGAGGCGGGCATTGACCATACGTTCGAGAGTCTTACACAAGCAACTTGTCAGAGCTATTGGTCGATAACTTGAAGGAACAGAAGGATCCTTACCAGCCTTAAGGATTGGAATCACTATTGCTTTGCTCCAAAGTGATGGAAATTGGTTTTCAGTCCAGATCCTATTAAACAATAACAGCAAGTTCAACAGGGACTCTGGACTTAAATGGCGAAGCATTTGATAGCTGATTCCATCTGGTCCTGGGCTAGTATCATGGGCCTGCTGTAATGCTCTCTTCAATTCCAACATCCGAAATTCACAGTTGTAAGGCAAAGCTTGTCCATGGTTGAAACGAATTGGTGTTCCCTCAGCACGACTCTTTGTCCTTAAGAACGAAGGACTATAAGAGTCGTTGCTTGAGACGCTAGCAAAGGTTTCACCAAGGACGTTAGCGATGTCCTTAGGAGAAGAGTATATGCCAGCTCCGGATTTCAAAATAGGAATGGAAAATTCTCTATATATTCCATTGGCTGCTTTCACTCTTCTCCACAACTGTTTACTGGATGTGGAAGAAGTAATTGAGGATACATAGCGAGACCAGGATTCCTTCTGACTTCGACGACGAGCTCTGCGAGCTAATGCTTTTGCTCTCTTAAAGGCGATAAGATTCTCCGTTGTGGGGTATCTTCTGAATAGCCCCCATAACTTCCTCTGTTTCTTATAGGTATTTTGACATTCATCATTCCACCAAGGTTTGCAACGCCTGTGTGGTGTAGAGGAACTCTTAGGTATTGATGCGTCAGCTGCATTAATAATTGTTTCGGTGACATTACATACGGCTTCATCAATATTTTCGATCATAACAATTTCGTTATCAATTACTGCCAATTGTGTAAATAACGTCCAATCTGCCCGACTGTACACGTAAGTAGGTAGACGTTGTTCTACACTACTACCTCCAGTCTGGGAGATGACGAGAGGAAAATGATCGCTGTTGTGCAGATCATTTCCTACAATTAAATTTAACAATGGCAGATTGGTTGGTTGGTTGGGTTTTATGGCGCAAGGTCCAAAGATGGACATGCTGCGCCAAGAATAAATTTTTCGAAAAATATACTTTATATTATTTACTTTTTTTATTTTATTTATAAATATGTATTTCCTTTGAAAACCCAAGCAACATTAAAATTTTAAAAAACAAAAATTAGTGTAGAAATTATTTTAAAATCCATATATAATAGAACATAAAAAATCAAATATATATAAATTTTAAAATGTATAAATATAAATTTAGTAATTATATAAAATTTAAAAAACCTGTTGCTCTTAAATAAGCAAATAGGTTTCTGTGGGGTGGCTCCCCCAGCAAATCAAACATAGTTAAAAGGTTTGTTTTAAAAAATTTAAAACGGTAGACGTTAAAAGTAGAGCATGAGATTAAAATATGATAAACAGAAAATGGTTCATCACACGCCTCACACCATGGATTTAAATCACTTAAAAACAAATGTTTGTGTGTGAAACGTGTGTGTCCGATACGAAGGCGAGTCAATCTAACATCAGCACTTCGTAACGGTAAAACTGATAATGAGGTGAGGGATGGGTAAATGGTATGTAATTTGTTGACGACCTGTAAGTTCCATGATTCCTGCCAAAGACCATATATAAAACTTTTAATAGCCTTTCTCACATCTGAGAGAGGAACAGATGGTAATATTGGATCTGATGCAGCCTTTGCAGCTGCATCTGCTCTCTCATTTCCTTCAAGACCCATGTGGCTTGGTATCCAACAAAATACAATTTCTTTTCCCTTGCCAGCAAGGGAATCCAATGCTTTAAAAATTCTCGACACAACAGGATGACAGATAACACTATTGTTTTTCAAGGCTTCAATAATACTCATGCTGTCAGTATATATACAATATTGATGATAGTCGTCTGTATTCACAAGCTGAAGCGCGTAGTAAATGGCGGTTGCTTCAGCAGTAAAGATGGAGCAGGATGGATGTAGGCTGTAATTAAAATCTGTATTATTGGTAAAAATTCCACAGCCCACATGTCCTGCTGTTTTAGAACCATCTGTGAATACAGGTTTATATGATTGATACTGACAGCGATGAGAAAAGTATAGCTGTTGAAAAACAATAGGTGTTGTGTCGGATTTTTTGAACTGAGCAAAGGTATTTATAAAGGTATTTGTTGGTTCATACCAAGGTGGATAGAGAAATTGATCAATTGACTCTATCCGAACATCACATAGGTCTGTGAGCCAGAGATGTGATTTGGCTCTTGTGAGAAAAGGTTGGATGCTCAATGGTCGAGCATCATAAAGTCTTTTTAAAGAGGCATTAGGAACCACAGAACGTAATGGATGATCAAGGGTCGACATGATCTTAGTATAATAATTGAGAGACTGCTGCATTCGTCGCAGGTCTAAAGGCAATTGTAGGCATATTGCATAAAGACTCTGGACGGGTGATGTGCGGAATGCGCCTGAACATATTCTCAGAGCAGAATGATGGACGGTGTCCAGTCTGCGTAAAACAGAAGACCTAGCAGATCCGTAAACAACACAACCGTAGTCTATACGGGATAAAATAAGTGATTGGTAAACTCGGAGGAGTGACGTGCGATCAGCACCCCAAGATGTGTTTGAAAGCACCTTGAGGATATTGAGCGATCGCTCGCACTTCTTCCGCAGATATAATATATGCGGAAGAAAGGTTAGTTTACGGTCAAATATCACTCCGAGGAATTTTACCTCATTGACTACTGGTATAGGTGTGTTGTTTATACAAATGACGGGATCATTGTGGAGGCTAGTCTTCTTGCAGAAATGGACACAATTGCTCTTGCTAGGAGATAGTGTATGGCCATTCTCAGCACACCATGCAGCAATTTTATTAACAGATGTTTGTAATTGTCTCTCAATTAAATTCATGTTAGACCCTTCACAAGATATTTGCAGGTCATCAACATACAGAGTACCATGCACAGGAGGTGAAAGTTGATGAAGTATGGTACTGATATGAATATTAAAAAGTGTGACACTTAAAATACTTCCCTGAGGAACACCTTCAGGTTGGTTAAAAGTATTGGACAAAAACGTACCAATACGAACTTTAAAACCACGGGAGCGTAAAAAGTTTTGTATAAATATCGGCAAATTACCCCTAAAGCCAAAATCATACATCCTACGGAGAATTCCATAACGCCACGTACGATCATATGCCTTCTCGATGTCAAAGAAAATGGAAACCAGATGGTTCCTCCGCACAAAAGAGTTGCGGATTTGGGTTTCCAGGAATGTAATATTATCAAGAGTGGATCTTCCTTTACGGAAGCCACTCTGATTGATATGGATACATTTGTTTCCTTCTAAGACATATACGAGACGGGCATTGACCATACGTTCGAGAGTCTTACACAAGCAACTCGTCAGAGCAATTGGTCGATAATTTGAAGGAACAGAAGGATCCTTACTAGCCTTAAGGATCGGAATCACTATTGCTTCGCTCCAAAGTGATGGAAATTTATTTTCAGTCCAGATCCTATTGAACAGGTAAAGTAAGTTCAACAGGGAGTCTGGACTTAAATGGCGAAGCATTTGATAGCTGATTCCATCTGGTCCTGGGCTAGTATCATGGGCCTGCTGTAATGCTCTCTTCAATTCCAACATCCGAAATTCACAGTTGTAAGGCAAAGCTTGTCGATGGTTGAAACGAATTGGTGTTCGCTCAGCACGACTCTTTGTCCTTAAGAACGAAGGACTATAAGAGTCGTTGCTTGAGACGTTAGCAAAGGTTTCACCAAGGACGTTAGCGATGTCCTTAGGAGAAGAGTATATAGCAGCTCCGGATTTCAAAATAGGAATGGAAAATTCTCTATATATTCCATTGGCTGCTTTCACTCTTCTCCACAACTGTTTACTGGATGTGGAAGAAGTAATTGAGGATACGTAGCGAGACCAGGATTCCTTCTGACTTCGACGACGTGCTCTGCGAGCTAATGCTTTTGCTCTCTTGAAGGCGATAAGATTCTCCGTTGTGGGGTACCTCCGAAATAACCCCCATAACTTCCTTTGTTTTCTATAAGTTTGTTTGCATTCATTATTCCACCATGGTTTGCAACGCCGGTGTGGTATAGGGGAACTCTTTGGTATTGATGCATCTGCTGCATTCTTAATTGTTTGTGTGACTTCAAAAACGGCAATATCAATGTCTTCGATCGAAACCATTGCATCATCAATAACTGCCAATTGTGTAAATAACGTCCAATCTGCCCGACTGTACACGTAAGTAGGTAGGCGTTGTCCTACACTACTACCTCCAGTCTGGGAGATGACGAGAGGAAAATGATCGCTATTGTGCAGATCATTTCCTACAATTAAATTTAACAATGGCAGAAGAGATGGAGAACAAATGGCCAGATCGAGAGAATGAAATGTTCTTGTGGGTACATGGAAATAAGTCTTCTCGTCGGTATTAAGCAGACAGAGACTGTTATCTGAAATAAACCGCTCTATCTGCCGACCGCGAGAATTAGTATCATCATTTCCCCACAAAGAACTATGGCCGTTAAAGTCACCTAACACCAGAAATGGTGTTGGCAGCTGATCTACTAATGCATCGAGTTCCTCTTGGCGGATGACATCGTGTGGTGGCAAATATAAACTACAGACTGTCAACAAGCATGAAGTATGAATTCTTATAGCAACAGCCTGTAGAGTAGTATTCAATGGATGGGCAGTGCTGGGAAAAGTATTAGATGTTAATATACAAACACCTCCAGACACTGCACCATCTACACCACAGTCCTTTCTAAAGCTTTTAAACCCACGCATGGAAAAGTTATTGCTAGACTTCAGGAATGTTTCCTGAAGTGCAACACATGCGGGGTTGTAGGCTGAAATTATAGACTTGATGTCATCATGATGAGAACGCAAACCATGGCAGTTCCAAGAAACAAAGGAAGTTATTGTTTAATTTGAAAAGCTCCTTTCCCGGAGCTGGAAGGCATGTCATCTGACATCTCCTCGAGTGACAGATCTTCGTCAGAGGGATGTAGAGACACAGCGTCAGCTTCAAGGGATAAGGCTTTACGGGTGGATATGGAGGGTCTAAAATTGCCCTCCTTTGCAGATTTAAGTTTTAATGCCTTTAGGGCTTTAGATTTAGCCATCGGAGCTTTTCTACGGAGAGTATTTGCGGATGTTGTTTTTGACTTTTTCTCAGATGTATGGGGTAATTTGACTATTGGAAGTGAAAGAGCATCCGTTTGGGTACTAGCCGTTCTGGTGACCTTGGCGGCGACAGATGCATAGCTAACTCCTGCTTGAGGTGTACGTGCTGTGACTGCACGTCTTGCCTCAGGGTATGAACAATTATTTTTAACTTTAGTGGTTGTGATCTCTTTTTCCAGTATCCAGATAGGACAACTTCTAGCGTAGGAGGGGTGGTCACCTTTACAGTTGACACACCTCTCCTTTGCAGTACAAGACGAGCTGTCGTGGCCAACTGCTGCGCAGCGAGCACAAGTCAGTTTGCCCCGGCAAGCCGCTTTGGAGTGTCCAAATCTCTGGCACTGGAAACAACGCAAAGGATTTGGAATGAACGGCCTAACGGATAGATGCATATACGCAGCTTTAATATGCTGCGGTAGGTCTGGCGTCGCAAATGTCAGTACGAGATGCTTAGTATTAATAAACTGCCCATCTCGTCTGATAGTGATGCGTTTTACAGCACAGACCTTTTGATCTATGAGATTTTCTAAGATCTCGTCCGTTGGCGTATTTAGCAAATCCTTGGCGGATACCACACCACGTGAGATGTTAAGGTTCATATGAGGTTGGACGGACACCTCAAGGTTAGCTAGCGTATTCATGTTGCTAATCAGAGCTGCTTGTGCATCTGAAGCAACTTCAACCATCAAATCACCAGAACGAAGTTTCCGAATGCTCTTTACTTCGCCGATACTGCCACTGATACCTTTTTGGATTAGGAAAGGGGATACATTATCAAAGGTACCCTCCTTCCTTTTCACAATGTAAAATCTTGCCTTTATTAGCTTAAAAGTATGCTCCCGTGGGAGAGATGAGAATAGTTGTGTTTCCATATTTGAGATGGAATATTCGGGACCTGACGGCACCACCCACCACCGAGTCCAACAAGGGGATGCAGACCAGCTGCACCAGTGCTAGCCAGGTCCTATACGCTCACAGTACATCCCTGAAGTGGCCTCCACCCTTAACGAGTCACCCAGTAGATGTACCGATCGCTTGATCCATAAAGCCGATTGATGTGCTGAGGACCACAACACACCTCCCGTTTACCTGAAGCAGAGGCCAAAGTAATGTGTTGGTCTCTAGGGGCCTCAATTACCAGGACCCTCCTTTCCAGGGACACGGGTCTCCACGCACGGCAAACACGTGGGTGATTTAGTCCCCAAGAGTAGCTACTAGCAACAGAGCGGCGAAAGCTACTCAAGGGGAGCCCTCAACCTCTTGCGAGGCAACCACACTGAGGGAGAAGAGGAAGAAAAAGCAGAAGAGTAGAAGAGAGAAGGAAAAAAGAAAGAGGACAGATCACTAGGGTACCTCGGGATTGTGACACCCGTGTTTACCTAAAGAAGGTAAACCCCCTGAGGGGTTAACAATGGCAGAAGAGATGGTTAACAAATGGCCAGATCGAGAGAATGCAATGTTCTTGTGGGTATATGGAAATATGTTTTCTCGTCGGTATTAAGCAGACACAGACTGTTATCTGAAATAAACCGCTCTATCTGCCGACCGCGAGAATTAGTATTATCATTTCCCCACAAAGAACTATGGCCGTTAAAGTCACCTAACAATAGAAATGGTGTTGGCAGCTGATCTATTAATGCATCGAGTTCCTCTTGGCGGATGACATCATGCGGTGGCAAATACAAACTACAGACTGTCAACAAGCATGATGTGTGACTTCGCACAGCTACAGCCTGTAGTGTAGTATTTAAATGCTGGGCAGTGCTGGGATAGTTGTTAGATGTTAAAATGCAAACACCTCCAGACACTGCACCATCGTCACCACAGTCTTTTCTAAAGCTTTTAAACCCACGCATGGAGAAGTTATTGCTAGACTTCAGGAATGTTTCCTGAAGTGCAACACATGCAGGGTTGTAGGCTGAAATTATAGACTTGATGTCATCATGATGGGAACGCAAACCATGGCAGTTCCAAGAAACAAAGGAAGTTATTATGTAGTTTGAAAAGCTCCTCTCCCGGAGCTGGAAGGCATGTCATCTGACATCTCCTCGAGCGATAGATCATCGTCCGAGGGATGTAATGAATTAGCGTCAGCCTCCAGGGTTAAGGCTTTACGGGTGGATATGGAGGGCCTAAAATTGCCCTCCTTAGCAGATTTTAGTTTTAAGGCCTTCAGGGCTTTGGATTTAGCCATCGGAGCTTTTCTACGTGTAGTTGATGTGGATGTCGATTTTGGCTTCTGTACAGATGTAGTGGGTAATTTAACAATCGGTAGTGATAGAGCATCTGTTTGTGTAATAGTCGTTCTGGTGAATTTTGCGGCGACAGTTGGTTGGTTGGTTGGTTGGTTGGGTTTTATGGCGCAAGGTCCAAAATTGGACATGCTGCGCCAAAACGTTGATTTCAATTTTTTTATATATATATATTCTTTATAAACCCAATCAACATTAAAAGTTTAAAAAATAAAAATAAATGTATATGAAGTAATTAAAAACCTTAGGTACATATACAGACAGACACATAAATATATATAAAAAATATAAATAAATAATACAAAAATTTAAAATTAAATCAAATATATGGTAAAAAACCTATTGCTCTTAAAAACGCAAATAGGTTTCTGTGGGGTGGATCTCCCAATAAATCACATAAAGTTAAAATATCTGTATTAAAAAAGTGTATACGTAAATGGTTAAAACATGAACATGAAATTAAAATATGATGCACAGTATAAGGTTCATCACACGTTTCACACCAAGGATTTAATTCACTCAAAAACAAATGTCTATGGGTGAAACGTGTGTGTCCGATACGAAGGCGAGTCAATCTAACATCTGCACTTCGTAACGGTAAAACTGATAATGAGGTGAGGGATGAGAAAATGTTATGGAGTTTGTTTCCGACCTGCAAGTTCCATGATTCTTCCCTTAGGGAACATATAAATCTTTTTATACCCTTTCTCACATCTGAGAGCGGAACCGATGGTAAAATTGGATCTTCAGCTGCCTTTGCAGCTATATCCGCTCTCTCGTTTCCATCAAGACCTACGTGACTTGGTACCCAACAAAATATTATTTTGTATCCCTTGCCAGCAAGGGAATCCAATGCTGAGAAAATTCTCGACACAACAGGATGGCAGGTAACGCTATTGTTTTTCAAAGCTTCAATAATACTCATGCTGTCAGTGTAAATACAAAATTTACGAGAGTCATCTGTATTCACGTGCTGAAGCGCGTAGTAGATGGCGGTTGCTTCAGCAGTAAAGACGGAGCAGGATGGATGTAGGCTGTAACTAAAAGCTGTATTATTGATAAATACTCCACAGCCCACATGTCCTGCTGTTTTAGAACCGTCTGTGAATACAGGTTTGTATGATTGATACTGACAGCGATGAGAAGAATATAGCTGCTGAAAAACAATAGGTGTTGTGTCAGATTTTCTGTAGTGAGCAAAGGTATTGATAAAATTAAATGTTGGGTTATACCAAGGCGGATGAGCAAATTGAGGTACAGACTCAATCCGAATATCATGTAGGTCTGTGAGCCACAGATGTGATTTGGCTCGTGTGAGAAAAGGTGGGATGCTCATTGGACGAGCATCATATAATCTCATGAGAGAGGTATTTGGAACCATGGAACGTATCGGATGATTTGGGGTCGACATGATCTTAGCATAATAATTGAGAGACTGCTGCATTCGTCTCAGGTCTAACGGTAATTGATGACATATCACGTATAGACTCTGGACGGGTGATGTGCGGAATGCCCCAGAGCATATCCTCAAAGCAGAGTGATGAACTGTGTCCAGTCTTCGTAAAATAGAAGATCTAGCCGATCCATAAACAACACTTCCGTAGTCAATGCGGGATAAAATCAATGACTGATAAATGCGAAGTAGTGATGTGCGATCTGCACCCCAAGATGTATTTGACAACACCTTGAGGATATTAAGCGATCGCTCACACTTCTTCCGCAAATATAAAATATGCGGAAGAAAGGTCAATTTTCGGTCAAAGATAATACCCAGAAATTTTATTTCATTGACTACTTGTATTGGGAAGTTGTTGATTTTAATAACTGGATCATTGTGAAGGCTAGTCTTTCTACAGAAGTGGACACATCTACTCTTGCTAGGAGATAAAGTATGGCCATTCTCAGCACACCATGCAGCAAGCTTGTTAACTGCTGTTTGCAGTTGTCTCTCAATTAATCGCATATTCGAACCCTCGCATGATATTTGCAGGTCGTCCACAAACAAAGTACCATGTACTGATGATGGAAGCTGATGAAGTATGTTACTGATGAAGAGACTAAAAGTGTGACGCTTAAAATAGAGCCCTGAGGAACACCCTCAGATTGTGTAAAAGTATTGGATGTATAACTTCCAATACGTACTTTAAAACCACGGGAGCATAAAAAATTCTCTAGGAATATCGGCAGATTACCCCGAAAGCCAAAATCATATAATGTACGGAGAATTCCATATCGCCATGTATGGTCATAAGCCTTCTCTATGTCGAAGAAAATGGAAACTAAGTGATTTCTCCGCACAAAAGCGTTGCGGATTTGAGTTTCCAAGTATATCATATTATCAAGAGTGGATCTTCCTTTACGAAAGCCACTCTGATTTTTATGGATATAATTATTAGTTTCTAAGACATAGATGAGGCGGGCATTGATCATACGTTCGAGAGTCTTACAAAAGCAACTCGTCAGAGCAATTGGTCGATAATTTGAAGGGTCTGAGGATCCTTACCAGCCTTGAGGACAGGAATCACTATTGCTTCTTGCCATAAAGATGGAAATTTATTTTCAGTCCAGATCCTATTGAACAAATATAATACGTTCGATAGGAGTCTGGACTTAAATTTCGAAGCATTTGATAGCTGATTCCATCAGGTCCTGGACTGGTATTATTGGCCTGCTGTAAAAGCTTTCTTCAATTCAAACATTCCAAATTCGCAGTTGTACGGTAAGACTTGTCGATGGTTGAAGCGAATTGGTACTCGCTCAGCTCTACTCTTAGTCCTCAAAAACGAAGGACTATAAGAGTTCGAGCTTGAGACGTTAGCAAATGCTTCACCAAGGACGTTAGCTATATCCGTAGGAGAAGAGTATATAGCAGCTCCGGATTTTAAAATAGGAATAGAAAATTCTCTATAAATTCCATTGGCTGCTTTCACCCTTCTCCACAACTGCTTACTTGAAGTTGAAGATGTTATAGAAGATACATAGCAGGACCAGGATTCCTTCTGACTTCGACGACGGGCTCTGCGAGCTAATGCTTTTGCTCTCTTAAAGGCGATAAGATTCTCCGTTGTGGGGTACCTCTAAATATTCCCCATAACTTCCTCTGTTTTTTATATGTTTCTTGGCATTGCTTGTTCCACCAAGGTTTGGCCCCCAGAGACCAACACATTACTTTGGCCTCTGCTTCAGGTAAACGGGAGGTGTGTTGTGGTCCTCAGCACATCAATCGGCTTTATGGATCAAGCGATCGGTACATCTACTGGGTGACTCGTTAAGGGTGGAGGCCACTTCAGGGATGTACTGTGAGCGTATAGGACCTGGCTAGCACTGGTGCAGCTGGTCTGCATCCCCTTGTTGGACTCGGTGGTGGGTGGTGCCGTCAGGTCCCGAATTTTCCATTTCCAATATGGAAACAAATTCTTATTCTTCTCTCCCACGGGAGCATTCCTTGTCAGTTATACATGCAAAATTTTATGTTGTAAAACGGAAAGAGGGTACCTTCGAAAATGTATCCCCTTTCCTAATCCAAAAAGCTATTAGCGGAAATATCGGCGAAGTGAAAGGCATTAGGAAAATGCGTTCTGGAGACTTAATGGTTGAGGTCGCTTCAGAAGCACAAGCTAACGCTATAAACACCTTGTCTATGCTTGCTAACATAGAGGTGTCTGTCTCTCCTCATATGAACCTTAACTTTTCTCGTGGTGTGGTATCCGCAAGGGATTTGCTTAACACGCCTACGGATGAGATCTTAGAAAATCTCAAAGATCAAAAGGTCTGTGCTGTAAGACGCATAACTGTCAGACGAGATGGGCAGATTATTAATACTAAACATCTCGTACTGACTTTTGCGACGCCAGACCTACCGCAGCATATTAAAGCTGCGTATATGCATCTACCCGTAAGGCCATTTATTCCAAATCCTTTGCGTTGTTTCCAGTGCCAGAGATTTGGTCACTCCAAAGCGACTTGCAGAGGCAAACTGACTTGCGCTCGCTGCGCAGCAGTTGGCCATGACAGTTCGTCTTGTACTGCAAAGGAGAGGTGTGTCAACTGTAAGGGTGACCACCCCTCCTACGCTAGGAGTTGTCCTATCTGGATACTGGAAAAAGAGATCACAACCACTAAAGTTAAGAACAATTGTTCATATCCTGAGGCGAGACGTACTGTTACCGCACGTACACCTCAAGCAGGAGTTAGCTACGCTTCTGTCGCCGCAAAAGTCACCCGAACGACTAGCACGCAAACTGATGCTCTTTCACTTCCAATAGTCAAATTACCCCCTACCTCTGAGAAAAGGCCAAAATCAACCTCCACAACCATTCCCCGTAGAAAAGCTCCGATTGCAAAATCTAAAGCCGTAAAGGCTTTTAAACTAAAATCTGCTAAAGAGGGCATTATTAGGCCCTCAATATCCACCCGTAAAGCCTTAACCCTGGAGGCTGACGCTGTTTCATTACATCCCTCGGACGAGGATTTATCGCTCGAGGAGATGTCAGATGACATGCCTTCCAGCTCCGGGAAAGGAGCTTTTCAAATTCAATAATAACTTCCTTTGTTTCTTGGAACTGCCATGGTTTGCGTTCCCATCATGATGACATCAAGTCTATAATTTCAGCCTACAACCCCGCATGTGTTGCACTTCAGGAAACATTCCTGAAGTCCAGCAATAACTTTTCCATGCGTGGGTTTAAAAGCTTTAGAAAAGACTGTGGTGACGATGGTGCAGTGTCTGGAGGTGTTTGTATATTAACATCTAATACTTTTCCCAGCACTGCCCATCCATTGAATACTACTCTACAGGCTGTTGCTGTAAGAATTCATACTGCATGCTTATTAACAGTCTGTAGTTTATATTTACCACCACATGATGTCATCCGCCAAGAGGAACTCGATGCTTTAACAGATCAGCTGCCAACACCATTTCTGTTGTTAGGTGACTTTAACGGCCATAGTTCTTTGTGGGGAAATGATGATACTAATTCTCGCGGTCGGCAGATAGAGCGGTTTATTTCAGATAATAGTCTCTGTCTGCTTAATACCGACGAGAAGACATATTTCCATGTACCCACAAGAACATTTCATTCTCTCGATCTAGCCATTTGTTCTCCATCTCTTCTGCCATTGTTAAATCTAATAGTAGGAAATGATCTGCACAACAGCGATCATTTTCCTCTCGTCATCTCCCAGACTGGAGGTAGTAGTGTAAGACAACGCTTACCTACTTACGTGTACAGTCGGGCAGATTGGACGTTATTTACACAATTGGCAGTTGTTGATGATAGAATGGTTTCGATCGAAGATATTGATATTGCCGTTAGTAAAGTCACTGAAACAATTAAGAATGCAGCTGATGCATCAATACCCAAGAGTTCCTCTATACCACACAGGCGTTGCAAACCTTGGTGGAACAAACAATGCCAAGAAACATATAAAAAACAGAGGAAGTTATGGGGAATATTTAGGAGGTACCCCACAACGGAGAATCTTATCGCTTTTAAGAGAGCAAAAGCATTAGCTCGCAGAGCCCGTCGTCGAAGTCAGAAGGAATCCTGGTCCTGCTATGTATCTTCTATAACATCTTCAACTTCCAGTAAGCAGTTGTGGAGAAGGGTGAAAGCAGCCAATGGAATTTATAGTGAATTTTCTATTCCTATTTTAAAATCCGGAGCTGCTATATACTCTTCTCCTACGGATATTGCGAATGTCCTTGGTGAAGCATTTGCTAACATCTCAAGCTCGAACTCTTATAGTCCTTCGTTCTTGAGGACTAAGAGTCGTGCTGAGCGAGTACAAATTCGCTTCAACCATCGACAAGTCTTACCGTACAACTGCGAATTTGGAATGTTTGAATTGAAGAAAGCTTTACAGCAGGCCAATAATACCAGTCCGGGACCTGATGGAATCAGCTATCAAATGCTTCGAAATTTAAGTCCAGACTCCCTATCGAACATATTATATTTGTTCAATAGGATCTGGACTGAAAATAAATTTCCATCTTTATGGCAAGAAGCAATAGTGATTCCTGTCCTAAAGGCTGGTAAGGATCCTTCAGACCCTTCAAATTATCGACCAATTGCTCTGACGAGTTGCTTATGTAAGACTCTCGAACGTATGGTCAACGCCCGTCTCGTATATGTCTTAGAAAAAATAAATGTATACATATTAATCAGAGTGGATTCCGTAAAGGGAGATCCACTCTTGATAATATTACATATTTGGAGACCCAAATCCGCAATGCTTTTGTGCGGAGGAACCATCTGGTCTCCATTTTCTTTGACATCGAGAAGGCATACGACCGTACATGGCGATATGGAATTCTCCGTACATTATATGATTTTGGCTTTCGGGGTAATCTGCCGATATTCCTACAGAATTTTTTATGCTCCCGTGGTTTTAAAGTACGTATTGGAAGCTATACATCCAATACTTTTACACAATCTGAGGGTGTTCCTCAGGGCTCAATTTTAAGCGTCACACTTTTTAGTCTCTTCATCAGTAACATACTTCATCAACTTCCATCATCAATACATGGCACTTTGTTTGTCGACGACCTGCAAATATCATGTGAGGGGTCTAATATGCGATTAATTGAGAGACAACTGCAAACAGCAGTTAACAAACTTGCTGCATGGTGTGCTGAGAATGGCCATACTTTATCTCCTAGCAAGAGTAGATGTGTCCACTTCTGTAGAAAGACTAGCCTGCATAATGATCCAACTATTTATATCAACAACACTTCAATACAAGTAGTCAATGAAATAAAATTCCTGGGTATTATCTTTGACCGAAAATTGACCTTTCTTCCGCATATTTTATATTTGCGGAAGAAGTGTGAGCGATCGCTTAATATCCTCAAGGTGTTGTCAAATACATCTTGGGGTGCAGATCGCACATCACTACTTCGCATTTATCAGTCATTGATTTTATCCCGCATTGACTACGGAAGTGTTGTTTATGGATCGGCTAGATCTTCTATTTTACGAAGACTGGACACAGTTCATCACTCTGCTTTGAGGATATGCTCTGGGGCATTCCGCACATCACCCGTCCAGAGTCTATACGTGATATGTCATCAATTACCGTTAGACCTGAGACGAATGCAGCAGTCTCTCAATTATTATGCTAAGATCATGTCGACCCCAAATCACCCAATACGTTCCATGGTTCCAAATACCTCTCTCATGAGATTATATGATGCTCGTCCAATGAGCATCCCACCTTTTCTCACACGAGCCAAATCACATCTGTGGCTCACAGACCTACATGATATTCGGATTGAGTCTGCACCTCAATTTGCTCATCCGCCTTGGTATAACCCAACATATAATTTTATCAATACCTTTGCTCACTACAGAAAATCTGACACAACACCTATTGTTTTTCAGCAGCTATATTCTTCTCATCGCTGTCAGTATCAATCATACAAACCTGTATTCACAGACGGTTCTAAATCAGCAGGACATGTGGGCTGTGGAGTTTTTATCAATAATACAGCTTTTAGTTACAGCCTACATTCGTCCTGCTCCGTCTTTACTGCTGAAGCAACCGCCATCTTCTATGCGCTTCAGCACGTGAATGCAGATGATTGTCATGAATTTTGTATTTACACTGACAGCATGAGTATGATTGAAGCCTTGAAAAACAATAGCGTTACCTGTCATCCTGTTGTGTCTAGAATTTTCTCAGCATTGGATTCCCTTGCTGGCAAGGGATACAAAATTATATTTTGTTGGGTACCAAGTCACGTAGGTCTTGATGGAAACGAGAGAGCGGATACAGCTGCAAAGGCTGCTGAAGATCCAATTCTACCATCAGTTCCGCTCTCAGATGTGAGAAAGGGTATAAAAAGATTTATATGTTCCCTATGGGAAGAATCATGGAACTTGCAGGTCGGAAACAAACTCCATAGCATTTTCTCATCCCTCACCTCATTATCAATTTTACCGCTACGAAGTGCGGATGTTAGATTGAATCGCCTTCGTATCGGACACACACGTTTCACACACAGACATTTGTTTTTGAGTGAATTAAATCCTTGGTGTGAAACGTGTGATGAACCTTATACTGTGCATCATATTTTAATTTCATGTTCATGTTTTAACCATTTACGTATACACTTTTTTAATACTGATTTTATAACTTTATTTGATTTAATAGGGGATCCACCCCATAAAAACCTATTCGCTTTTTTAAGAGCAATAGGATTCATACATTTTATTTGATTTGTTTGTTAAATTTTAAAATTATACATATATTTTATCTTATAAATTTTATTTTAAAATATTATATACACAGATTTTTGTATTTTAAAATTTTTTAAATGTTGCTTGGGTTTTTTGAAAAAAAAAATAAAGAAAGAAAAATAAATTAATAATGAAGAAACAAAATCTTACTCTTGGCGCAGCATGTCCAATTTTGGACCTTGCGCCATAAAACCCAACCAACCAACCAACCATCCACCAAGGTTTGCAACGCCTGTGTGGTATAGAGGAACTCTTAGGTATTGATGCATCAGCTGCATTCTTAATTGTTTCAGTGACTTTACTGACGGCAATATCAATATCTTCGATCGAAACCATGTTATCATCAACAACTGCCAATTGTGTAAATAGCGTCCAATCTGCCCGACTGTACACGTAAGTAGGTAAGCGTTGTCTTACACTACTACCTCCAGTCTGGGAGATGACGAGAGGAAAATGATCGCTGTTGTGCAGATCATTTCCTACTATTAGATTTAACAATGGCAGAAGAGATGGAGAACAAATGGCTAGATCGAGAGAATGAAATGTTCTTGTGGGTGCATGGAAATATGTCTTCTCGTCGGTATTAAGCAGACAGAGACTATTATTTGAAATAAACCGCTCTATCTGCCGACCGCGAGAATTAGTATCATCATTTCCCCACAAAGAACTATGGCCGTTAAAGTCACCTAACAACAGAAATGGTGTTGGCAGCTGATCTGTTAAAGCATCGAGTTCCTCTTGGCGGATGACATCATGTGGTGGTAAATATAAACTACAGACTGTTAATAAGCATGCAGCATGAATTCTTACAGCAACAGCCTGTAGAGTAGTATTTAATGGATGGGCAGTGCTGGGAAAAGTATTAGATGTTAATATACAAACACCTCCAGACACTGCACCATCATCACCACAGTCCTTTCTAAAGCTTTTAAACCCACGCATGGAAAAGTTATTGCTGGACTTCAGGAATGTTTCCTGAAGTGCAACACATGCGGGGTTGTATGCTGAAATTATAGACTTGATGTCATCATGATGAGAGCGCAAACCATGGCAGTTCCAAGAAACAAAGGAAGTTATTGTTCAATTTGAAAAGCTCCTTTCCCGGAGCTGGAAGGCATGTCATCTGACATCTCCTCGAGTGACAGATCTTCGTCCGAGGGATGTAAGGTAACCGCGTCAGCTTCCAGGGATAAGGCTTTACGGGTGGATATGGAGGGCCTAAAATTGCCCTCCTTTGCAGATTTTAGTTTTAAGGCTCTTATGCCTTTTGATCTTGCAATAGGAGCTTTTTGCGGGTAGTTGATGTGGAGGTAGATTTTGGCCTCTGTACAGATGTAAGGGGTAATTTCACTATTGGAAGTGAAAGAGCATCAGTTTGCGTACTAGTTGTTCTGGTGACCTTGGCGGCGACAGATGCATAGCTAACTCCTGCTTGAGGTGTTCGTGCTGTAACAGCACGTCTCGCCTCAGGATATGAGCAGTTATTCTTAACTTTAGTGGTTGTGATCTCCTTCTCCAGTAACCAGATAGGACAACTTCTAGCGTAGGAGGGGTGGTCACCTTTACAGTTGACACACCTCTCCTTTGCAGTACAAGACGAACTGTCGTGGCCAACTGCTGCGCAGCGAGCGCAAGTCAGTTTGCCTCTGCAAGTCGCTTTGGAGTGACCAAATCTCTGGCACTGGAAACAACGCAAAGGATTTGGTATAAACGGCCTGACGGATAGATGCATATACGCAGCTTTAATATGCTGCGGTAGGTCTGGCGTCGCAAATGTCAGTACGAGATGTTTAGTATTAATAAACTGCCCATCCCGTCTGACAGTGATGCGTTTAACAGCGCAGACCTTTTGATCTATAAGATTTTCTAAGATCTCGTCCGTAGGCGTATTTAGCAAATCCTTGGCGGATACCACACCACGTGAAAAGTTAAGATTCAAGTGAGGAGAGACAGACACCTCAAGGTTAGCTAGCTTATTCATGTTGCCAATCAGAGTTGCTTGTGCATCTGAAGCAACTTCTATCATCAAATCACCAGAACGAAGCTTCCGGATGCTCTTCACTTCGCCGATATTGCCAGAAATACCTTTCTGGATTAGGAAAGGGGATACATTATCAAATGTACCCTCCTTTCGCTTCACAATATAAAATTTGGCTTTCAAATGTTTCAATGTATGCTCCCGTGGGAGAGAAGAGAATAATGTTTCCATAATAAAGATGGAAATTTCGGGACCTGACGGCACCACCCACCACCGAGTCCAACAAGGGGATGCAGACCAGCTGCACCAGTGCTAGCCAGGTCCTATACGCTCACAGTACATCCCTGAAGTGGCCTCCACCCTTAACGAGTCACCCAGTAGATGTACCGATCGCTTGATCCATAAAGCCGATTGATGTGCTGAGGACCACAACACACCTCCCGTTTACCTGAAGCAGAGGCCAAAGTAATGTGTTGGTCTCTGGGGCCTCAATTACCAGGACCCTCCTTTCCAGGGACACGGGTCTCCACGCACGGCAAACACGTGGGTGATTTAGTCCTCAAGAGTAGCTAATAGCAACAGAGCGGCGAAAGCTACTCAAGGGGAGCCCTCAACCTCTTACGAGGCAACCACACTGAGGGAGAAGAGGAAGAAAAAGCAGAAGAGTAGAGAAGAGAAGAAGAGAAAGAAGAGGACAGATCACTGGGGTACCTCGGGATTGTGACACCCGTGTTTACCTAAAGAAGGTAAACCCCCTGAGGGGGCGGCGACAGTTGCATAGCTGACTCCAACTTGAGGTGTACGAGCTGTAACAGCACGTCTCGCCTCGGGATATGTACAATTATTTTTAACTTTAGTGGTTGTGATCTCCTTTTCCAGTATCCAGATAGGACAACTCCTAGCGTAGGAGGGGTGGTCACCTTTACAGTTGACACACCTCTCCTTTGCAGTACAGGACGAACTGTCGTGGCCAACTGCTGCGCAGCGAGCGCAAGTCAGTTTGCCTCTGCATGCCGCTTTAGAGTGACCAAATCTCTGGCACTGGAAACAACGCAAAGGATTTGGAATAAATGGCCTAACGGAGAGATGCATATACGCAGCATTAATATGCTGCGGTAGGTCTGGCGTCGCAAATGTCAGGATCAGATGTTTAGTGTTAATAACTTTATCATCTCTCCTGACAGTAATGCGTTTTACAGCGCAGACCTTTTGCTCTTTAAGATTTTCTAGTATCTCATCCGTAGGCGTGTTAAGCAAATCCTTCGCGGATATCACACCACGAGAAAAGTTAAGGTTTGTGTGAGGTGAGACAGACACCTCAAGGTTAGCCAGCATATTCAAATTTGCAATCAATGTTGCTTGTGTTTTTGATGCAACTTCTACCATTAGGTCACCAGAACGTAATTTTCTGATGCTCTTCACATCACCGACCGTTCCTAACATAGATTTTTGAATGAGGAAAGGGGATACTGTATCAAAAGTACCCTCTTTCCTTTTTATTACATAAAATTTGGCATTTAATAGAGATAAGGTGTGCTCCCGTGGGAGAATAGAGATATTCATTTCCATATTTAAAATGTAAAATTTCGGGACCTGACCGCACCACCCACCACCGAGTCCAACAAGGGGATGCAGACCAGCTGCATCAGTGCTAGCCAGGTCCTATACGCTCACAGTACATCCCTGAAGTGGCCTCCACCCTTAACGAGTCACCCAGTAGATGTACCGATCGCTTGATCCATAAAGCCGATTGATGTGCTGAGGACCACAACACACTTCCCGTTTACCTGAAGCAGAGGCCAAAGCAATGTGTTGGTCTCTGGAGGCCTCAATTACCAGGATCCTCCTTTCCAGGGACACGGGTCTCCACGCACGGCAAACACGTGGGTGATTTAGTCCCCAAGTGTAGCTAATAGCAACAGAGCGGCGAAAGCTACTCAAGGGGAGCCCTCAACCTCTTACGAGGCAACCACACTGAGGGAGAAGAGGAAGAAAAAGCAGAAGAGTATAGGAGAGGGGAAAAAGAAAGAGGACAGATCACTAGGGTACCTCGGGATTGTGACACCCGTGTTTACCTAAAGAAGGTAAACCCCATGAGGGGAATGCCAATACTGAATACAACATTCCAACCAATCATCAATTCGCAGTTCTTGAAGACAAGAACAATAAAAGTAAAACGAAACGCTCAAGAAACTCGAGCGGTGAAGATTCTAACCAACAAACGAATAAAAAATTAATTGTGGAAGTTAACGAAGAAATTCAGACAAAGACAAATGGATTAAATCCCACAGAGGAAATTCAAACTATTGAAGAACCAGGCACTCTAGCCAAACCATCAAACAAAATACCGCCGATAGTCATCAAAGACCCCACATGTAGTTGGAGAGACATCAATCAAGCCTTCGCTCGCGCAGGACTTAAGAACTACCACGCCAAGTGCTCGGCGCATGAGATAAAAATAAGAACACCAGATAGCGACTCCCATCGCAAAGCTCTCACTATACTAGAAACCTTCCAAGTCGGATATCACACATATCTACTAAATGAAGAGAAGCCACTCAGAGTTGTCATTCGCGACCTGCCCATTGACACCCCAATTAACGACATCACAGATGAACTCATTAATGAGGGATTCACCATATCATCAATCGTACAAATTGGAGAAGCCCAAAAATTGCCGCTATTTATTATTACTCTGCCAAAAACCTCAAAAGCAAAGGAAATTTATCAATGCAGATATATCAATAATTGCACAATCCGTGTTGAGCCTTATAAGAATAGAAATGGCCCAACCCAGTGTCACAGGTGCCAAATGCTCCACCATTCCCAAAGAATGTGCAAGCACACCCCAAAATGCGTCAAATGCGGCCAAACGCATCTAACAGCTGAATGCCAAAAACCCAAGGACCAGCCAGCCACGTGCGCCAACTGTAACGGAGACCATCCAGCCAGCTACATGCTTAATGATAGTTGAATTTTTCAAGAAGCGAAAAAAGCAACACAACAACCCAACACCAATGCCATTAAAATAGTCAAAGGAGCTGTGGTTCAAAACAAAACTTATGCCCAAGCTACAGCCACAGATACCATCACTGAAGCCAACGAAGTTTTAAATAAACTAAAACTACTTATTGACTATATCAACAGGACTGGAGTCCTAAATGCTATCAACACTAATCCTAGTAACACCAGCCAATCACCTAACATCAATCATGCATAGTTACAATAACACTCAAAAAATAATTCAAATTTGCAATTGGAATGCAAATAATATCACCACCAAATTCGAAGAACTAAAAAATTTCATTACTGAACACGATATAGACATCTGTTGTATCACAGAGACACATGCAAGCGGGAATCGAACTTTCAAACTCCCAAATTTCACCACATACTCTACCAACAGACTAACACACCGCGGAGGAGGAGTAATGATTCTCATTAAAAACTGTATCCCAGCCACTCAATACAGTAACAATAATGCAGATGGTTATGAAGAAATCTCAATTATTACAGATTTTATTAACCGTAAAAAACTCAAAATTACTGCCATCTATAATCCGCCTCACAGAAGCCTTACAAACGATGATCTCAACCACCTTTTCTCCTCTGAACTAGAAACTGTAATTATCGGGGATCTGAATTCCAAATCTGTACAATGGAACTGCAGAAATAATAACAATAATGGCAAAAAACTACTACCACTCATCACCACACGTTCACTTAAAGTTATATCTCCACTTGAACCTACTTACTACCCTATCTTCAACTGGCACAGACCAGACGTATTGGACATAGCCATCACTAATTCACAAATACCAATTGCTGCTGATGTTATAAATGACCTATCGTCGGACCACCTTCCTGTTATTCTATCTGTTGGACATCAAGTAACAATTCAAAAAAAGACAATAGCCAAAACAAATTGGAACCTCTTCACTAATATCCTTACTACAAAACGAACAATCATTCCTCCTACCAATAGCATCGAAGAAATAGACATTCATGTTGATAACACCCATGACATCATCATAAATACATACACAGAAGCATCTGAAGAAGTGGAACAGAAAAACAACTTTACCATTCTCCCTAAAGAAACCAGAGAAAAGATCAAACTAAAAAACAAATTAAGGAAACAATACAGAAAAACCCTAGACCCATCCATTAAAACAATAGTTTATAAACTCCAAAGAGAAATTAGAGAAGAATGTATTACATATAAAAATCAAAACTGGGAACGCAAAATTAATAACCTCACCGAAAACTCCAAAGAAATGTGGAAATTAGCTAAAAACTTCAAACGCACAACTCAAATCAACCGACCCATTCATGGAGAAAGAGGTCTCGTTTACACCGATTCTGACAAAGCTGAGGCCTTTGCAGATTATATGGAAAAACAATTTACTATTAATTCTATTGAAGACTGCGAGGCCTTCGAAGAACATATCATCAAAGAAGTTAAAAACAATTTTAAAAATCAGAATGCGGTATCGAACCTGGAACCCACCAACACAGAAGAAATTCTACAAATTATAAAAGACATCAATCCTAAAAAAGCACCGGGAATTGACAAGATCACGAATAAAATGATTCAATCGCTACCAATCAACATCATCTCTAACATTGTACAAATTTTCAATAACTGTCTAAAGCAAGTCTACTTCCCCAATATTTGGAAAAAAGCTGTCATTATCCTTTTTCAAAAACCTTTAAAAGACCCTGTCATGCCACAAAGCTACCGACCAATCAGTCTCCTTCCTTCACTAGGAAAGATCTATGAAAGAGTTATCTACAACAGACTTAAAAAATACATGGATAAATTACCTGACCAACAATATGGATTCCGTAGAAACCTTAGTACCATCAAACAACTAGTTCGCATTCTCGAATTTATTGGAAGAGGCTATCTAAATAAAGAAAAATCAGCATTTCTCATGCTTGACATCTCTAAAGCATTTGATAAATTATGGCACACTGGGCTCATTTATAAAATGCAAAAACTAAATATTGATATTAATCTCATCAAATTAATTAAAAACTACCTTCACAACAGGAAATTCGTTATCAGAATCAACAGTTCTCTTTCCACAACTAGAGCCATTGAAGCCGGAGTACCCCAAGGGAGTATTCTAGGCCCAATACTCTACCTTTTCTATACCGTTGATTTCCCATTCGACAGTCAAGATCATAACAGCACTATTGCATTCTTCGCAGATGACACTGGGCTCATCATCAAATCAAAAAATTCCGATAATGCTCTCATGAAAATGCAACGGAAAATTCATCACATCGAAACATGGTGCAACAATTGGAAGATTATTATCAACACTTCTAAATCTAACCTTTTAATTTTTCGCCCACCTAAAACCAAGAAGATTGGTTGGTTGGTTGGTTGGGTTTTATGGCGCAAGTTCCAAAATTGGACATGCTGCGCCAAGGAAAAGTTTTTTGTAGTTTTATTTTCATTTCAATTTTACTTACTTACTTATTTATTTTTTTTAAAAACCCAAGCAACATTAAAATTTTAAAAAACAAAAATCTGTGTATACATTATTTTAAAATCAATTTAAAAAATATAAAGAAAGAATATCAAATATATGTATAAAATTTTAAAATCCAACATACAAATTAAATAAAATGTATGTAACCTATTGCCCTTAAGAAAGCAAATAGGTTTTTATGGGGTGGATCTCATATTATATCAGATAAAGTTATAAAATCAGTTTTAAAAAATTGTAAACGTTGTTGGTTAAAATCATGACATGAAATTAAAATATGATAAACAGTGAATGGTTCATCACACGTTTCACACCAAGGATTTAATTCGTTTAGAAACAAATGTCTATGTGTGAAACGTGTGTGTCCGATACGAAGGCGAGTTAATCTTACATCAGCACTTCGTATCGGTAAAACTGTTAATGAGGTGATGTATGGAAATTTGGCCTGCAATTTATTAGTGACCTGCATGTTCCAAGACTCCTGCCAAAGATCTTGAGTAAGTTTTTTAACACATTTTCTCACATCAAACAAAGGAATGGATGGAAGAGATGGGCCAGATGCAGATTTAGCAGCTGCATCAGCCCTTTCATTACCATCGAGACCTACATGACTTGGGATCCAGCAGAAAATTATTTCATATCCCTTGCCAGCAAGGGAATCTAATGCTCGGAAAATTCTAGACACAACGGGATGACAGTCAAAACTACTGTTCCGCAAAGCCTCCAACACACTCAAACTGTCAGTGTACACGCAGTATTTAAAGGTATAACATGTATTCATCTGCTGAAGAGCTTGATGTATAGCAGTTGCTTCAGCAGAGAAGATGGAACAGGATGGATGGAGGCTGTAGCTTAGAGTTTTGTTCTCAATAACTACAGCACAACCAACATGTCCTGCAGATTTTGATCCATCTGTGAAAACTGGTGTGTACGTAGTATACTGACAGCGATGTGAGGCATATAGCTGCTGGAAAACAGTAGTTGTTGTGTCTGATTTTCTAAAACGAACAAAAGGATTAATGATTTTAATCTGTGGATCATACCAAGGTGGATGAGATAAATACTCCATTTTGTCAAAACGGACACCACATAGGTCAGATAATAAAAGAGCAGATTTTGTTCGTGTGAGAAAAGGTTGAATGCTGTATGAACGTGCGTCATACAGCCTCATTAGTGCAGGTGGAGTAGTCATGGAACGTAATGGATGATGAGGGTCAGACATGATTTTTGCATAATAATTGAGAGACAGCTGCATTCGTCTCAGGTCTAAAGGCAATTGTTGACATATTGCATATAGACTCTGGACGGGTGATGTGCGGAATGCGCCTGAGCATATTCTCAAAGCAGAGTGATGTATTGTATCCAGTCTGCGTAGAACAGAAGACCTAGCAGATCCATACACAACACATCCATAGTCCACACGAGATAAAATTATTGATTGGTAGACACGAAGTAGTGCCGTGCGATCAGCACCCCAAGATGTATTAGAAAGCACCTTGAGGATATTAAGCGATCGCTCGCACTTCTTCCGCAAATGAAGAACATGCGGAAGAAAATTTAACTTTCGGTCAAATGTTATACCCAAAAATTTTATCTCGTTGACAACAGGGATAGGTGTATGGTTAATACAGATAGTAGGATCATTGTGTAGGCTGGTCTTCCTGCAGAAATGGACACAATTACTCTTGCTCGGAGATAATGTGTGGCCATTTTCAGCACACCATGCAGCAAGTTTGTTGACAGTTGTTTGTAGTTGTCTCTCAATTAAACGCATGTTAGAACCCTCACATGATATTTGCAGGTCATCAACATACAGCGTGCCATAAACAGGAGGTGAGATTTGATGTAGGATGCAACTGATGTAAACGTTAAAAAGTGTAACACTTAAAATAGAGCCTTGGGGTACACCCTCGGCTTGAATAAAAGTATTGGAAAAAGCAGTTCCAATACGTACTTTAAAAAAACGGGAGCGTAGAAAATTTTTTAGGAATATCGGAAGATTACCCCTAAAGTCAAAATCATATAATGTACGGAGAATTCCGTATCGCCATGTACGGTCATATGCCTTCTCGATGTCAAAGAAAATGGAAACGAGATGATTCCTTCGCACAAAGGCGTTGCGGATCCGCGTTTCCAAACATATGATGTTATCTAGAGTGGATCTTCCTTTACGGAAGCCACTCTGATTGATATGAATACATTTATTTGTTTCTAGGACATATACGAGACGGGCGTTGACCATACGTTCGAGAGTCTTACATAAGCAACTCGTCAGAGCTATTGGTCGATAACTCGAAGGAACAGAAGGATCCTTACCAGCCTTAAGGATTGGAATCACTATTGCTTCGCTCCAAGTTGGTTGGTTGGTTGGTTGGTTAGTTTTATGGCGCAAGGTCCAAAATTGGACATGCTGCGCCAAGAATAAGTTTTATATAAATTTATTTCATTTTAACAATTTTTTTATTTATTTTCAAAAACCCAAGCAACATTAAAATATTAAAAAACAAAAATAAGTGTATATATTATATTAAAATCTAGTTATAAAATATAGAAAATGAAAATAACAATTATTTGTATAATTTTTTTTTTTTAAAATCTAAAATACAGATTAAATATAATGTATAAAACCTATTGCCCTCAAGAAAGCGAATAGGTTTTTATGGGGTGGATCCCCTATTATATCAGATAAAATTATAAAATCAGTTTTAAAAAAGTGTAAACGTTGTTGGTTAAAATCTGGACATGATATTAAAATATGATGAACAGTAAAGAGTTCATCACACGTTTCACACCAAGGATTTAATTCATTCAAAAACAAATGTCTGTGTGTGAAACGTGTGTGTCCGATACGAAGGCGAGTCAATCTAACATCTGCACTTCGTACCGGTAAAACTGACAATGAGATGAGGGATGAGAAAATGGTATGTAATTTGTTGACGACCTGCAAGTTCCATGATTCTTGCCAAAGACCATATATAAAATTTTTTATAGCCTTTCTCACATCTGAGAGAGGAACCGATGGTAATATTGGATCTGATGCAGCCTTTGCAGCTGCATCTGCTCTCTCATTTCCTTCAAGACCCATGTGGCTTGGTATCCAACAAAATACAATTTCTTTTCCCTTGCCAGCAAGGGAATCCAATGCTTTAAAAATTCTCGACACAACAGGATGACAAATAACGCTATTGTTTTTCAAGGCTTCAATAATACTCATGCTGTCAGTATATATACAATATTGATGATAGTCATCTGTATTCACATGCTGAAGCGCGTAGTAAATGGCAGTTGCTTCAGCAGTAAAGATGGAGCAGGATGGATGTAGGCTGTAATTAAAATCTGTATTATTGGTAAAAATTCCACAGCCCACATGTCCTGCTGTTTTAGAACCATCTGTGAATACAGGTTTATATGATTGATATTGACAGCGATGAGAAGTATATAGCTGTTGAAAAACAATAGGTGTTGTGTCGGATTTTTTGAAATGAGCAAAGGTATTTATAAAGGTATTTGTTGGTTCATACCAAGGTGGATAGAGAAATTGATCAATTGACTCTATCCGAACATCACATAGGTCTGTGAGCCAAAGATGTGATTTGGCTCTTGTGAGAAAAGGTGGGATGCTCAATGACCGAGCATCATATAGTCTTTTAAGAGAGGCATTAGGTACCATGGAACGTAGTGGATGGTCATGGGTCGACATGATTTTAGAATAATAATTGAGAGACTGCTGCATTCGTCTCAGGTCTAACGGTAATTGATGACATATAACGTATAGACTCTGGACGGGGGATGTGCGAAATGCGCCTGAACATATTCTCAGAGCAGAATGATGGATAGTGTCCAGTCTGCGTAAAACAGAAGACCTAGCGGATCCGTAAACAACACAACCGTAGTCTATGCGGGATAAAATTAGAGATTGGTAAACTCGGAGGAGTGACGTGCGATCAGCACCCCAAGATGTGTTTGAAAGCACCTTGAGGATATTGAGCGATCGCTCGCACTTCTTCCGCAGATATAATATATGCGGAAGAAAGGTTAATTTACGGTCAAATATCACTCCGAGGAATTTTACCGCACTGACCACTGGTATAAGTGTGTTGTTTATATGAATAACGGGATCATTGTGGAGGCTAGTCTTCCTGCAGAAATGGACACAATTGCTCTTGCTAGGAGATAGTGTATGGCCATTCTCAGCACACCATGCAGCAATTTTATTAACAGATGTTTGTAATTGTCTCTCAATTAAATTCATGTTAGACCCTTCACAAGATATTTGCAGGTCATCAACATACAAAGTACCATGTACAGGAGGTGAAAGTTGATGAAGTATGGTACTGATATGAATATTAAAAAGTGTGACACTTAAAATACTTCCCTGAGGAACACCTTCAGGTTGGTTAAAAGTATTGGACAAAAGGGTACCAATACGAACTTTAAAACCACGGGAGCGTAAAAAGTTTTGTATAAATATCGGCAAATTACCCCTAAAGCCAAAATCATACATCCTACGGAGAATTCCATATCGCCATGTACGGTCGTATGCCTTCTCGATGTCAAAGAAAATGGAGACCAGATGGTTCCTCCGCACAAAAGCATTGCGGATTTGGGTCTCCAAATATGTGATATTATCAAGAGTGGATCTCCCTTTGCGGAAGCCACTCTGATTAATATGTATACATTTATTTTTTTCTAAGACATATACGAGACGGGCGTTGACCATACGTTCGAGAGTCTTACACAAGCAACTCGTCAGAGCTATTGGTCGATAACTTGAAGGAACAGAAGGATCCTTACCAGCCTTAAGGATCGGAATCACTATTGCTTCGCTCCAAAGTGATGGAAATTTATTTTCAGTCCAGATCCTATTGAACAGGTAAAGTAAGTTCAACAGGGAATCTGGACTTAAATGACGAAGCATTTGATAGCTGATTCCATCTGGTCCTGGGCTAGTATCATGGGCCTGCTGTAATGCTCTCTTCAATTCCAACATCCGAAATTCACAGTTGTAAGGCAAAGCTTGTCGATGGTTGAAACGAATTGGTGTTCGCTCAGCACGACTCTTTGTCCTTAAGAACGAAGGACTATAAGAGTCGTTGCTTGAGACGCTAGCAAAGGTTTCACCAAGGACATTAGCGATGTCCTTAGGAGAAGAGTATATAGCAGCTCCGGATTTCAAAATAGGAATGGAAAACTCTCTATATATTCCATTGGCTGCTTTCACTCTTCTCCACAACTGTTTACTGGATGTGGAAGAAGTAATTGAGGATACATAGCAAGACCAGGATTCCTTCTGACTTCGACGACGAGCTCTGCGAGCTAATGCTTTTGCTCTCTTGAAGGCGATAAGATTCTCCGTTGTGGGGTACCTCCGAAATAACCCCCATAACTTCCTTTGTTTTCTATAAGTTTGTTGACATTCTTTGTTCCACCAAGGTTTGCAAAGCCTGTGTGTTGTAAAGGAACTCTTAGGAATTGACGTATCAGCTGCATTCAATATTGCTTCGGTGACCTTATATATGGCATCATCAATATCATCGATCGTAACCATTTCATTATCAATTACTGCCAATTGTGTAAATGACGTCCAATCTGCCCGACTGTACGCGTAAGTAGGTAAGCGTTGTCTTACACTACTACCTCCAGTCTGGGAGATGACGAGAGGAAAATGATCGCTGTTATGCAGATCATTTCCTACTATTAGATTTAACAATGGCAGAAGAGATGGAGAACAAATGGCTAGATCGAGAG
The DNA here is from genome assembly GCA_037975125.1 of Latrodectus hesperus. NCBI lineage: Eukaryota > Metazoa > Arthropoda > Arachnida > Araneae > Theridiidae > Latrodectus > Latrodectus hesperus. The sequence goes on along the minus strand of JAJQOW010000382.1, from coordinate 30,213 downwards.
AGTGAAATGTTCTTGTGGGTACATGGAAATATGTCTTCTCGTCGGTATTAAGCAGACAGAGACTATTATCTGAAATAAACCGCTCTATCTGCCGACCGCGAGAATTAGTATCATCATTTCCCCACAAAGAACTATGGCCGTTAAAGTCACCTAACACCAGAAATGGTGTTGGCAGCTGATCTGTTAATGCATCGAGTTCCTCTTGGCGGATGACATCATGTGGTGGTAAATATAAACTACAGACTGTTAATAAGCATGCAGTATGAATTCTTACAGCAACAGCCTGTAGAGTAGTATTCAATGGATGGGCAGTGCTGGGAAAAGTATTAGATGTTAATATACAAACACCTCCAGACACTGCACCATCATCACCACAGTCTTTTCTAAAGCTTTTAAACCCACGCATGGAAAAGTTATTGCTCGACTTCAGGAATGTTTCCTGAAGTGCAACACATGCGGGGTTGTAGGCTGAAATTATAGACTTGATGTCATCATGATGAGAGCGCAAACCATGGCAGTTCCAAGAAACAAAGGAAGTTATTGTTCAATTTGAAAAGCTCCTTTCCCGGAGCTGGAAGGCATGTCATCTGACATCTCCTCGAGCGATAGATCATCGTCCGAGGGATGTAATGAAACAGCGTCAGCCTCCAGGGTTAAGGCTTTACGGGTGGATATTGAGGGCCTAATATTGCCCTCTTTAGAAGATTTTAGTTTTAAAGCCTTTAGGGCTTTAGATTTGGCAATCGGAGCTTTTCTACGGGGAATGGTTGTGGAGGTTGATTTTGGCCTTTTCTCAGAGGTAGGGGGTAATTTGACTATTGGAAGTGAAAGAGCATCAGTTTGCGTGCTAGTCGTTCGGGTGACTTTTGCGGCGACAGAAGCATAGCTAACTCCTGCTTGAGGTGTACGTGATGTAACAGTACGTCTCGCCTCAGGATATGAACAATTGTTCTTAACTTTAGTGGTTGTGATCTCCTTTTCCAGTATCCAGATAGGACAACTCCTAGCGTAGGAGGGGTGGTCACCCTTACAGTTGACACACCTCTCCTTTGCAGTACAAGACAAGCTGTCGTGGCCAACTGCTGCGCAGCGAGCGCAAGTCAGTTTGCCTCTGCAATTCACTTTGGAGTGACCAAATCTCTGGCACTGGAAACAACGCAAAGGATTTGGAATAAACGGCCTAACGGGTAGATGCAAATACGCAGCATTAATATGCTGCGGTAGGTCTGGCGTCGCAAAAGTCAGTACGAGATGTTTAGTATTAATAATCTGCCCATCTCGTCTGATAGTTATGCGTTTTACAGCACAGACCTTTTGATCTTTGAGATTTTCTAAGATCTCATCCGTAGGCGTGTTAAGCAAATCCCTTGCGGATACCACACCACGAGAAAAGTTAAGGTTCATATGAGGAGAGACAGACACCTCTATGTTAGCAAGCATAGACAAGTTGTTTATAGCGTTAGCTTGTGCTTCTGAAGCGACTTCAACCATTAAATCACCGGAACGCATTTTCCTAATGCTCTTTACTTCGCCGATATTTCCACTGATTGCTTTTTGGATTAGGAAAGGGGATACATTTTCAAAGGTACCCTCCTTCCGTTTTACAACATAAAACTTAGCTTGTAATAAAGACAAAGATTGCTCCCGTGGGAGAGAAGAAATAGCAAAAGTTTCCATATTAGAAATGGAAAATTCGGGACCTGACGGCACCACCCACCACCGAGTCCAACAAGGGGATGCAGACCAGCTGCACCAGTGCTAGCCAGGTCCTATACGCTCACAGTACATCCCTGAAGTGGCCTCCACCCTTAACGAGTCACCCAGTAGATGTACCGATCGCTTGATCCATAAAGCCGATTGATGTGCTGAGGACCACAACACACCTCCCGTTTACCTGAAGCAGAGGCCAAAGTAATGTGTTGGTCTCTGGGGGCCTCAATTACCAGGACCCTCCTTTCCAGGGACACGGGTCTCCACGCACGGCAAACACGTGGGTGATTTAGTCCTCAAGAGTAGCTAATAGCAACAGAGCGGCGAAAGCTACTCAAGGGGAGCCCTCAACCTCTTGCGAGGCAACCACACTGAGGGAGAAGAGGAAGAAAAAGCAGAAGAGTAGAAGAGAGAGGAAAAGAAAGTAGAGGACAGATCACTGGGGTACCTCGGGATTGTGACACCCGTGTTTACCTAAAGAAGGTAAACCCCCTGAGGGGTGCTTCGCTCCAAGGCGATGGAAATGTGTTTTCTGTCCAGATCCTATTAAACAAAATTAATAAGTTCGATAGGGAATCTGGACTTAAATTTCGAAGCATTTGATAGCTGATTCCATCAGGTCCTGGGCTGGTATTATTGGCCTGCTGTAATGCTCTCTTCAATTCCAACATCCGAAATTCACAGTTAAAAGGCAAAGCTTGTCCATGGTTGAAACGAATTTGTGTTCGTCTCAGCACGACTCTTTGTCCTTAAGAACGAAGGACTAAAAGAGTCGTTGCTTGAGACGCTAGCAAAGGTTTCACCAAGGTTTCACCAATATAGCTGTTGAAAAACAATAGGTGTTGTGTCCGATTTTCTAAATTGTGCAGAAGTATTTATAAATGTATTTGTTGGTTGATACCAAGGTGGATAGAGATTTTGGTCTATAGTCTCTATCTGAACATCACATAGGTCTGTGAGCCATAGATGTGATTTAGCTCGTGTGAGAAAAGGTGGGATGCTCATTGGTCGAGCATCAAACAGTCTTTTAAGAGAGGCATTAGGAACCATGGAACGTATCGGATGATTAGGGGTCGACATGATCTTAGCATAATAATTGAGAGACTGCTGCATTCGTCTCAGGTCTAACGGTAATTGATGACATATCACGTATAGACTCTGGACGGGTGATGTGCGGAATGCCCCAGAGCATATTCTCAAAGCAGAGTGATGAACTGTGTCCAGTATTCGTAAAATAGAAGATCTAGCCGATCCATAAACAACACACCCGTAGTCAATGCGGGATAGAATCAATGACTGATAAATTCGAAGTAGTGATGTGCGATCTGCACCCCAAGATGTATTTGACAACACCTTGAGGATATTAAGCGATCGCTCACACTTCTTCCGCAAATACAAAACATGCGAAAGAAAGGTTAATTTTCGGTCCAAGATAATACCCAAGAATTTTATTTCATTGACTACTTGTATTGGAGTGTTGTTGATATAAATAGTTGGATCATTATGCAGGCTAGTCTTTCTGCAGAAGTGGACACATTTACTCTTGCTTGGTGATAAGGTATGGCCATTCTCAGCACACCATGCAGCAAGTTTATTAACTGCTGTTTGCAGTTGTCTCTCAATTAATCGCATATTGGACCCCTCGCATGATATTTGCAGGTCGTCAACAAACAAAGTACCATTTACTGATGATGGAAGTTGATGAAGAATGTTACTGATGAAGAGGCTAAAAAGTGTGACGCTTAAAATAGAGCCCTGAGGAACACCCTCAGATTGTGTAAAAGTATTGGACGTATGGCGTCCAATACGTACTTTAAAACCACGGGAGCATAAAAAATTCTGTAGAAATATCGGCAGATTACCCCGAAAGCCAAAATCATATAATGTACGGAGAATTCCATATCGCCATGTACGGTCGTATGCCTTCTCGATGTCAAAGAAAATGGAGACCAGATGGTTTCTCCGCACAAAAGCATTGCGGATTTGGGTCTCCAAATATGTGATATTATCAAGAGTGGATCTCCCTTTACGGAAGCCACTCTGATTATTATGTATACATTTATTTTTTACTAAGACATATACGAGACGGGCGTTGACCATACGTTCGAGAGTCTTACAGAAGCAACTCGTCAGAGCAATTGGTCGATAATTTGAAGGATCAGAAGGATCCTTACCAGCCTTTAGGATCAGGAATCACTATTGCTTCTTGCCATAAAGATGGAAATTCATTTTCCGTCCAGATCCTATTGAACAGGTAAAGTAAGTTCAACAGGGAGTCTGGACTCAAATGTTGAAGCATGAGATAACTGATTCCATCAGGTCCTGGACTGGTGTTTTTGGCCTGCTGTAAAGCTTTCTTCAATTCAAACATTCCAAATTCACAGTTGTACGGTAAAGTTTGTCGATGGTTGAAGCGAATTGGTACTCGCTCAGCACGACTCTTAGTCCTCAAGAACGAAGGACTATAAGAGTTCGAGCTTGAAACGTTAGCAAATGCTTCACCAAGGACGTTAACAATATCCGTAGGAGAAGAGTATATAGCAGCTCCGGACTTTAAAATAGGAATAGAAAATTCTCTATAAATTCCATTGGCTGCTTTCACCCTTCTCCACAACTGCTTACTGGAAGTTGAAGATGTTATTGAAGATACATAGCAGGACCAGGATTCCTTCTGACTTCGACGACGAGCTCTGCGAGCTAGTGCTTTTGCTCTCTTAAAGGCGATAAGATTCTCCGTTGTGGGGTACCTCCGAAATAACCCCCATAACTTCCTTTGTTTTTTATAAGTTTGTTTACATTCATCATTCCACCATGGTTTGCAACGCCGGTGTGGTAAAGAAGAACTTTTTGGTATTGATGCCTCAGCTGCATTTATAATTGTTTCAGTGACTTTAGATACGGCATTATCAATATCATCGATCGTAACCATTTTGTTATCAACAACTGCCAATTGTGTAAATAACGTCCAATCTGCCCGACTGTACACGTAAGTAGGTAAGCGTTGTCTTACACTACTACCTCCAGTCTGGGAGATGACGAGAGGAAAATGATCGCTGTTATGCAGATCATTTCCTACTATTAGATTTAACAATGGCAGAAGAGATGGAGAACAGATGGCTAGATCGAGTGAATGAAACGTTCTTGTGGGTACATGGAAATATGTCTTCTCGTCGGTATTTAGCAGACAGAGACTATTATCTGAAATAAACCGCTCTATCTGCCGACCGCGAGAATTAGTATCATCATTTCCCCACAAAGAACTATGGCCGTTAAAGTCACCTAACAACAAAAATGGTGTTGGCAGCTGATCTATTAATGCATCGAGTTCCTCTTGGCGGATGACATCGTGTGGTGGCAAATATAAACTACAGACTGTCAACAAACATGATGTGTGAATTCGGACAGCTACAGCCTGTAGTGTAGTATTTAAATCTTGGGCAGTGCTGGGATAGTTGTTGGATGTTAATATGCAAACACCTCCAGACACTGCACCATCGTCACCACAGTCTTTTCTAAAGCTTTTAAACCCACGCATGGAAATGTTATTGCTGGACTTCAGGAATGTTTCCTGAAGTGCAACACATGCGGGGTTGTAGGCTGAAATTATGGACTTGATGTCATCATGATGGGAACGCAAACCATGGCAGTTCCAAGAAACAAAGGAAGTTATTGTTCAAATTGAAAAGCTCCTTTCCCGGAGCTGGAAGGCATGTCATCTGACATCTCCTCGAGCGATAAATCCTCGTCCGAGGGATGTAATGAAACAGCGTCAGCCTCCAGGTTTAAGGCTTTTCGGGTGGATATAGAGGGCCTAATTTTGCCCTCTTTTGCAGATTTTAATTTTAAGGCCTTCATGGCTTTAGACTTAGCCATCGGAGCTTTTCTACGTTGAATAGTTGTGGAGGTTGATCTTGAGCTTTTTTCAGATGTAGGGGGTAATTTGACTATTGGAAGTGAAAGAGCATCCGTTTGTGTACTTGTCGTTCTGGTGACCTTTGCGGCGACAGAAGCATAGCTAACTCCTGCTTGAGGTGTACGTGATGTAACAGTACGTCTCGCCTCAGGATATGAACAATTGTTCTTAACTTTAGTGGTTGTGATCTCCTTTTCCAGTATCCAGATAGGACAACTCCTAGCGTAGGAGGGGTGGTCACCCTTACAGTTGACACACCTCTCCTTTGCAGTACAAGACGAGCTGTCGTGGCCAACTTCTGCGCAGCGAGCGCAAGTAAGTTTGCCTCTGCAAGTCGCTTTGGAGTGACCAAATCTCTGGCACTGGAAACAACGCAAAGGATTTGGAATAAACGGCCTAACGGGTAGATGCATATAGGCAGCTTTAATATGCTGCGGTAGGTCTGGCGTCGCAAAAGTCAGAACGAGATGTTTAGTATTAATAATCTGCCCATCTCGTCTGATAGTTATGCGTCTTACAGCACAGACCTTTTGATCTTTGAGATTTTCTAAGATCTCATCCGTAGGCGTGTTAAGCAAATCCCTTGCGGATACCACACCACGAGAAAAGTTAAGGTTCATATGAGGAGAGACAGACACCTCAATGTTAGCAAGCATAGTCAAGTTGTTTATAGCGTTAGCTTGTGCTTCTGAAGCGACCTCAACCATTAAGTCTCCAGAACGAATTTTTCTAATGCTCTTCACTTCGCCGATATTTCCACAGATACCTTTTTGTATTAGGAAAGGGGATACATTATCGAAAGTACCCTCTTTCCGTTTTACAACATAAAATTTTGCTTTTAGTAGTGACAATGAATGCTCCCGTGGGAGAGAAGAAATAGTTAATGTTTCCATATTAGGAATGGAAAATTCGGGACCTGACGGCACCACCCACCACCGAGTCCAACAAGGGGATGCAGACCAGCTGCACCAGTGCTAGCCAGGTCCTATACGCTCACAGTACATCCCTGAAGTGGCCTCCACCCTTAACGAGTCACCCAGTAGATGTACCGATCGCTTGATCCATAAAGCCGATTGATGTGCTGAGGACCACAACACACCTCCCGTTTACCTGAAGCAGAGGCCAAAGCAATGTGTTGGTCTCTGGGGCCTCAATTACCAGGACCCTCCTTTCCAGGGACACGGGTCTCCACGCACGGCAAACACGTGGGTGATTTAGTCCCCAAGAGGAGCTAATAGCAACAGAGCGGCGAAAGCTACTCAAGGGGAGCCCTCAACCTCTTACGAGGCAACCACACTGAGGGAGAAGAGGAAGAAAAAGCAGAAGAGTAGAGAGAGAGAGGAAAAGAAAGAAGAGGACAGATCACTAGGGTACCTCGGGATTGTGACACCCGTGTTTACCTAAAGAAGGTAAACCCCCTGAGGGGGAAACACTTCCAAATCATCACTGCTGCAGTTTGCCCTATTAATGGAGTAACAACTGAATTTATAAATTTCCAGAATAAACTTTTAAATCTGGAGCTCAAAATCAACTCAAGACTCAGCGAAATGAAACAGCAACGAGCTGACTTGGAAATTATGAAACTGAGGGAGGAGCTTAAAGCCCAAATCAACGCCCCATCCAAGAAGAAAAAAAGCGAGAAAAAGCGCAAGCTTGCTACTAACTCCCTTCCTCTCGCAAATAAATTCAGTGCCCTCGAAATAGAGGAATACCCCCCTTTTCCTACCTCTGAAAACGAAACGGAATCAAATTCCAATCAAGCTCCGATGGATACCGACAATACTGCTACAGACTCTCCCGTTAAGAAGTCAAGCCCCGCCCCCTCATCTACTACAAATAATGTCACTACTTCTCAATCAGGAGAAAAACCAGTAAAAATCCCTCCCATCTTTATTGACGATCGTCAAAATGGAAACAAAATTATCTCTGAAATTAATCTTAAACTTAAACATAAGATTAACGCCACCATCACCAAAAATTATTTGAAAATCCAACCCCTCTGCCTAGAGGACTTCATTACTGCTAATGATTACATACGCACTAATAGCATAGGTGCGCATACCTACGAGCTTGCTTCAGAAAAATGTTTGAAGATAGTTATTAGGGGTTTGCCTCCTGATTTTGCCACCTCAGAAATTATCAACAGTCTTGTTGATCATGGATTCGATGTCCAACTTGTTTCTCAAATGCGCAGGCGCGCTAACAACATGGCTATGCCACTTTTTATTGTGCAGCTTCCTAAGACGGAAAGAAACCAAAAAATTTACAATCTTCAGTATATTGGACACTTCAGTATTACTGTAGAAACCCTCCGCAAAAAGTCTACCCCTGCACAGTGCTACCGCTGTCAGGGGTTTTACCATAATTCCAAATACTGTCATCGGCAGCCCCGATGCCTAAAGTGCGCTGAAAATCACATAACAAGTTCCTGCACCAAACCAAAGGACACTGATGCCAAATGTACCCTATGCCAAGGTAACCATACCGCCAACTATTTGGGATGCCCACGTAATCCCATTAACTATAACCAAAATCAAACTCCCATTGAGAACATTTGGGAAAAGAGAAAAGCTCAATTCGCTGCTAAGCAAGCTCCGCCTCCGGCTCAAGTATCTCCGCATATTACAGCATCTGTTACACCATCTCCCACTCTTCCTCCTCAATAAGACCCACAGTCCAACGCTAAAGTCATTGAAATGCAGAATTTAATGAATCAATTTCAAAATCAATTTACAGCCTTGTTCCAATCAATGATAAACTGTTTCAGCCAAGCCAGTCACCCCAACTTTAATAATAATAATGTCAAGTAAAGCTAAAATTTTCAGAATCTTATCATGGAATGCTTGTGGTCTACGCAGCAAGATCTCAGAACTTATGGACTTCATTGCCGACTGGGACCCCGATGTCGATGGCATCCAGGAGACCCATCTCAACCCATGTGATCGTGTAAATATTCCAAATTTCTCTTGCATTCGGAATGACAGACTAACGCATAGAGGGGGTGGTACTGCTCTATACATTAAAAATTGCTACAAATTTGATTGGCTTGATGACACCACCAACACGCTTGAGAACAGTACCGCAGTCATTTACGGTGATAATGGTTCCAAGTTCACCATTTCCAGCATCTACAAACCGCCAAATAACATCCTCGACACAGCTGATATTTCTAATCTAGCACATTTCAACTCCGCCAACTTCATTTTTGGTGATTTCAACTGTAGACATCCCAATTGGAGCCCGCATAATAGACACAATAGAGATGGCCTTAAACTTTACAAATATATTGGTGATCATCCTAACTTTAACCTCTACGCTCCGGAAGAGCCTACCTTCTATTCCTCCATTTATGACTCCATCATTGACATCGCAATTTCCAGCCAAAACACTCTTTTTCAAGCCAGGTCGGTTTCTGATCTCAGCAGTGACCACAACCCGGTCATTTTTGATATTGGCCCGCACAACTCCCTCCCACCTAACCTCCGGACTTTTACTACCACCAACTGGACCAACTTTCGTAACTATCTACAAGATCAAATTACCGGTAATCCTACTATTAACACTAGGAATGATATTGAAGATGCTATTAAATTCCTGCTTTCCAGTATTAATAGTGCCATTGACAACAATAGTTCAACTAAGATCATCAATCACCATCACCTCCGGCTTCCTCCTAACATCAAAATTTTGATCCAAACCAAGAACAGAATCAAGAAAACCTGGAATCGAACTCGCGACCCTTCCATTAAAGCCCAACTTAACGACCTCCAACACCAAATTAAAAATCTTATTTACCAGCATCGCAATGATAATTGGACTGATTACCTCCTTTCTCTGCATCCTGAAGATAACTCCATCTACGACACCATCAGGAAAATTAAAAGAAATAACTTCTCCCTCCCTCCCATCAGCAGTCCAAATGGTATGGTGTACACCACTAAAGATAAAACTGAGGTCTTCGCCAGCAACCTGTTTGACACCCTTCAAATTAATACTCAAAATTATAATAACTCTATCATCAACCTGGTCCACAGCACTATTCGTGATTTTATTAACCAGCCTACTGATGAAACTCCTCCTGCTCTCACTTCTCCTGCTGAAATTGCTGAACTCATTCATAAACTTAAACCAAAGAAATCACCAGGTATTGATAACATTAGATCCATAGTTTTAAAGAATCTTCCTCTCAAAGCCCTCACCTACATCACTAAGATATTTAATAAATGCTTCCTGCTGCAATACTTCCCTAACGAATGGAAAACCGCCATCACCATCTTCATTCCGAAACCTAACAAGAACACCAGATTTCCTCAAAATTATAGGCCAATCTCTCTTCTATGCATTCTCTCAAAAATTTTTGAAAAACTAATTTACAACAGGCTGCTTAAGCACTGCGAAGATAATAAAATCATCCCTGATGAACAATTTGGCTTCCGAAGACATCACTCCACTGTCCACCAACTTCTCCGTGTCATTAATACCATCACCGAAGGCATTAACAACAATCACAAAACCATGGGTGTTTTTCTTGATATACAGAGAGCTTTTGATAAAATCTGGCACCAAGGGCACATCTTTAAACTTATCAAATTGGATTTCCCACAGTATCTCATCAACATCATCAGACATTATTTATCCAGCCGTAATTTTGTCGTCCGTATCAACGATCACCACTCGGACCCTAGGAAGATAAATGCAGGAGTCCCGCAAGGCAGCGTCCTCGGACCTCTCCTTTACCTCATTTACATACACGACATTCCTAAAACTGATGACACCATTCTCTGCCTGTTTGCTGATGATACTGCCATCCTCGCCCAGCACTCTAACGTCAGATATTTAAAGATAATTATGCAAAAGTTCCTGAACAAGCTTCAATCCTGGCTTCGTGATTGGCGTTTTGCACTTAATGTTGATAAAACCAATGTTGTTATTTTTTCTAAAGGTAACTTCAGGCGCTTCCCTTCTCGTCTCATCATCAACGATGAAGAGGTTGACTATATCAACCAAACTACTTATCTTGGGCTCATTCTGGATAGCAAGCTTACATTTAAAGCCCATAAAGAGCATATTCAAAAGAAATTTCACATTACCACTACTACGCTCCGTCCTCTCATTGGCTTCAAGTCTCCGTTATCTCTTAAAAACAAAGTTCTGATCTATAAGCAAATCATTCGGCCCATTATTTCTTATGCCTGCAGTGTATGGGGACAAGCCGCTCCTACTCACATTAATAGCATCCAAATTCTCCAAAACAAATGCCTACGCATGATTACCAGCGCTCCCTGGTATGTTAGTAATTTTATCCTGCACAGAGACCTTAATATTCCCACGATTAGAGAATTCATACAAGAACTTTCTGTGAAATTTTTCTCCAATGCTGCGGACAACATTAATCCTCTCATCTCAATTCAAGTTCAAATGGACAATGGAAAGTATCCTCTACCCATTTCCAACACTAATTTAGCTAACAGATGTTCTCTTGCTTACGCCCTCCATAGTGCAAAAATACCTCAGATGCAGTAATTCTGTATTTTTCCATTTCTATTTTATTTCCCCTCTTCATTAAATTCTTCTCTCACCAACAGAATGCTTCACGGCATTGCTGTTCCCTTATCCAATCATATTTTTTCCTTTTACTTTCCTTCTACTGCAAATATTGCTTATTTGTAGCTCCACCCACAAGCTCCCGTGGTCTAATGGTTAGAGTAACGCCCTTCCATGCCGAACGTTGTGAGTTCGAATCAATTTTATGTTAAATATTCTAAATTTAAGCCAATTTTTTCATATTTTTGTAAATAATTCTGCTGATTTTTTGTAATGATGCTGTGTTATTCATTTATTTTTACCTTTTCTCCCCGATTTTTAATGGAATTTGCAATATTAAACCTTTTCATGACGTCACACCCTGCTCCTCGGACCTGAGAGAAAGCTCTTGTTTCTCCCATCCTTCCTATTGGCTCGCTTGTTAGCGCTCCTTGTAAATATGTTTATATCAATTTATTTTCCATTTCTCCTGTATTTAATCGCATTATTATCCGCATTTACTCTCATTTATCCTTGTGTAATCTCATTTATTCGCATTTATCTTGTGTTGCCTTACTTTCTCTTTCATCTTACTCCCTTGTTAAAAGATTTGCTGTTTTTTGTATTTGTTTTGTTGTGCTGTCTTTTACCTCACTATTTTAATCATTCATTCTGATTTTTGTCGTTTTCGTCTCCTCAGTCACCTCATACCGAGCAAAGACCTTCGCGTCGCACTCGATTTACGAGTATATAGTAGTAGCACTACATCAGATGAAGGAGAAAAAACGGCTTCGCCGTTGTGTGCTCTGGTTTTCTTACATGATTCTGATTCTGATCATCATATTCTGTGTGTTGCTTTCTCTCGGGAAGGTCTTATTTTCCGTCTCTCCTTTAATGTGAATACTCCTTCGGGTGCCGCATTTTAGGATTCTTTCCTACTGTCATACGACTACTCACACCTAGCTAACTGAGTTCTGGGTCCCTGAGGACAATTTCTGGTAATTTTAGTTTCATTTACAACAGACCAGTAGCTCACACTCTGTCTCAGAGTCCCTGGGCGGTCTAACTCGCTCTTTGTTCTCCCCTGGCTAGGGGGGTTCCCCTCTTTACTTCCTTTTTGGAACTACTATGGATACGGACACGGCTAAATCAACTGGACAGGGTGCCTTTAAGGCTACTCAAAAAATCATGCTGGAAAGGCTTTTCGCAAGATTAGATGAAGTATGCACTATGCTAAACGACATCACCAACTCTGATGAATTCTCACAAGAAGACAAGGAAACAGTCCGCGGGAAACTTAACAATTTCGCTAAGCACATTACCTGTGAAGCTACTAACAAATCTACGCATCCTATTGCGGAAGACTTGGCTATGGACGCTAGCAACGACCAAATGGAAGAAATAATCCACAAAGACATTCCTACTGGAAACAAGTTTGAGATCCTCAATCAACAAAAAATGGTGGCAACTAACAAACCCATTAGTACCAAGCGAACCAGAAAATCTCATGAAGAAGAACAACCGCCTAGCAAGACCAAGAAAACCACCAAAAAAGACTCCGCTGCTGACGCAAAAACCAAAGAAGTTCTCAACTCTGACACCAACATTCCGACACAACAAAATAATCCTCCTATGGAACCATTATCCCAAGAAGAAAACCACGAAAATTCTAACACGTCGATTCTTGCCACTCCGTCAAGAAAATTCCTCCTATAGTCATCAGAGACAATAAATTTTCCTGGAAAACGCTCGACAAATTATTCCAAGATGCTAAACTCACTGGATATACAGCTAAATCTTCTAGCTATGAACTTAAAATTAAATTCTCAGATGCCGAAACTCATCGTGCTGCACTACAAATCTTAGATAACATTGGAGCTGGATACCATACTTATCTCCTCCCGGAAGAAAAACCACTCAAAGTGGTCATCAGAGACCTTCCATACGACACAGAAATAGCTGACATCACAGACAGCCTCATCGAAGATGGTTTCACTATCAGCTCTATCACACAAATGACTCGCAGACGAAATGGCGAGACTCAAAAACTCCCATTATTTCTAATAACTATGCCAAAAACACATCGCTGTCAGTATTCTTCCTACACGCCAGTATTCACGGATGGTTCTAAAACAGCAGGACATGTCGGCTGTGGTATTTTTTTGAATAATGTTACATACAGTTACAGCCTTCATGCTTCCTGCTCCATCTTTACAGCTGAAGCCACAGCAATTTATAATGCGCTTCAGCTCGTGAATACTGTAAATTCTCATTCCTTTTGCGTGTATACTGACAGCTTGAGTGTATTAAAAGCGTTGGAAAATTTGAACATTCATTGTCATCCGGTTGTGTCCAAGATTTTCCAAACATTGGATTCCCTTGCTGGCAAGGGTTATGATATCAAATTTTGTTGGATCCCAGGTCACGTAGGTCTCGAGGGAAATGAAAAGGCAGACGCGGCTGCTAAAGCAGCCTCAAATTCAGTGCAATTTTCAATCCCTCTTTCAGATGTGAGGAAAGTGTATTAAAAATTTAGTCTACTCCCTCTTCCAGGAGTTTTGGAGCATGCAGGTCATCAACAAATTGTGTACCATTTTCCCATAGCTCATTTCATTATCAGTTTTACCGCTACGAAGTGCTGATGTTAGATTAACTCGCCTTCGTATCGGACACACAAGTTTCACACACAAACATTTGTTTCTATGTGAACTAAATCCATGGTGTGAAACGTGTGATGAACCATACACTGTTCAACATATTTTAATTTCATGTCATGATTTTAACCAGCAACGTTTACACTTTTTTAATACCGATTTATTAACTTTATCAGATTTAATAGGGGATGCACCCCATAGAAATCTATTCGCTTTCTTGAGGGCAATAGGTTTTTTACATTTTATTTAATTTGTATTTTATATTTTAAAATTATATATGTGTGTATATATATGTGTATATATATATATATATATATATATATATATATATATATATATATATATATATATATATATATATTTGAATTTTACGCTTTTTAATTAAATTTTAAAGTAATATATACACTAATTTTTGTGTTTTAAATTTTTAATGTTGCTTGGGTTTTAAAAAATAAAACTTCAAAAATCTTACTCTTGGCGCAGTTTGTCCATTTTTGGACCTTGCGCCATAAAACCTAACCAACCAACCAACCAACCAGAAACAAATTAGTAATTCGTTCGCGAATTTTAATTAAAATTTTGGGATCTCTTGGTTGTTTTTGAGAAGTATGACGCTCTCGAATAGAATATAGGCTCTTTCAGCTGGGTGTGAAGAGGACATGAGGCGGGGAGAGATGTTTTGAAGGCAGTCAAAACAATATTTGAGCCATACTGGCTTTCAAGTTGCATAGCTGAATTTAGAAGTTCAGCGACCTCTGAATTTTGTTGATAGATGGCGCCACTAGGGTTTGCATTGATTTGATTTTGTTGGGTATGTGATTGTCCTGAGAGGACATTTGCGTAAGAAATGTTCGGATTTAATACTTGTGGTAGTGCAGGAAACTGATTAGATGGTACTGAGAAACCAGTAGGGGTTTGTTGGATGTTCCTGGGGGGAGATTTTTATTTTTTGAGTTCTTCAAATTTGAGGGATTTTTTGGGCAAGCACGGAAGTTTGCTGCATGCTGACCACCACAATTTGCGCATGTAAGGGGCTCCTCGAGAGGTCTGGGGCATTCTTTTGCTGTGTGGTTTCCCGCACAGCGTAGGCATTTTTGTGGCAAGGTACAGACCTCACTGGAGTGATTCCAACCTTGGCATCGATAGCATTGTTTTGGGCCCTTGCGCCCCTTATATCTTTCAATCTTAATCTCCGTGTTAAACATGTCGGTGATGTTGTAGATATCATCAATATTTAGATTACTATAAATTTGGAGGTAAAATAATGGCATTTTGATCTTTTTTGAGCCGGGTCGAATCAGTTGGGTGATTTTGTGCACCTTAAAGCCCTTGACCTCCCTCTGGGCTTTAATTGCATCCAAATTGGTGCATACGGGCAGTCCTCTGATAACGATTTTGACTGGCCTTTCTTGTCTTAATCCGAACGATTTGAATTGGACTCCGTTTTCAAGGAGGAATTGCTGAACGGATCTGAATTCAGAATCAGTCAAAACCGTTACTTTAAAGAAATTGCCCGACAATTTGGAATGAATGCTCGGTGCAATTTTTAATAATAGTTGGAGTAACATGTTCCAATCTCCACGAGGGAGAATAAAGAATGGGGGAGGCGCTTTGATTTTAGGTGGTGGGGGGAATCAGTTTCCTGCATCACATCGTCTTCACTTGGAAATTTGGAGGCGATGTGAGACCTGTTTGGTTTTTTCTTGGAGGTTTCGTTAAGATCGACATCACTAGCCGTTCTTCTTATAGTTAATCTTTTTGGTGGGAATTTAAACCCATCACTTAGTTCAACATTTCTGGTTTTAACAACTTTAGGTGCTTCAGTAGAGTTGGAGCAAGGTTGCTCTGCTATTGGCTCTTGTGAGTTAGGGGCGTGGTCTAATTTAGATTTGAGTAGATCGACACATTCTTCCAAAGTAGGTGGAAGTTCAAAAGTTTTAGGTTGTTTTCTTTTAAGATTGCGTTAAGAGATGAAAAGGTACGATCTTTTTCGGTGACAATATTGATATAATTCTGTGATTCCGTTTGTTTTGCAGCCTCAAGGGCTTGCGTTTGAAAACTTAAGTTGATATACTTAGTTTTAAGATCATAGATGTTTTTAATGATAGCCGTTAAGTCCGTAACCTGAGGGGAGGGGTTAGGAGGTGAAACCTCCATCTGTCCAGTGGACTCCGAAGAGTCCATACAGTCCAAGTCTAGTCAACAAGAAAATTGCCCCTTGCGTTGGCACCGTAAGGTATCCGGGGACTTCAACTTACACAGTCTCTAGCTCCGATGGTGATGGTTCTTGAAAATCCTTAGAAGCCCTTCGGATACCGAGCCCTGCAGACGTTATATTTTTTCGCTCCCGCTACGGAGGCGAAAACGAAAGTAAACATTTCCACCCCCGCATCGGATGAAGTGCCGCCTGGCCTACCCCAACGGAATTTACCATCGAGGGACAGGTCCCCGATCGTCGTTAGCTCTTGCGATGATGCTGAGGCCAATAAATGCTTATTAAAATCAACTAAATTAAATCGAATTACCTACACATTCCATGCTAATCCAATTGGAATTACTAGTGATGCTTCCTCTACGTCCCGCTCGGATTTGGAACCTCCAACACTATACCAACTAAGGAACGGAAAAGTGGATTACTCCGAAGGAATTGACGGATTATGCTCGCCTCCTGATCTGCACAAGACTACTACCTTTCCGGAATTGGTTTACTCATCTTCTATAAACCAAGGAACCACTGAATCCACCTCGGGAAACGATAAAGTGTTAATCAACGAAAACCCGAATATGGATAAATACTCAACGATACCATCAGTCGTCCAGGGAAACTACGCTACGAGGAGCCATGTAAAGGAGCCGCCTAGCAACAAAAGTCTACAAGATTACCCCTCCCTTGGCAACCCAAGCACCCAGGATATTGCTGCTGACATGAATTCCGGGACCCACATCACTTATATCTCCATGAATGATTTGAAACTTCCGATTACAAACGAGCCCCGAGTGCTCGATTTTAGTGACCTAATCAAATTGTGCACCATCGCCGGTTACGAAATCACATCGGATACTATAGTGAAACTCGAAGAAGTGATACGTGCATTATCGGTGCCGGTTACTAAGGACGATATCGAGTGTGCGTTTGGACACCTAAATAACATATTGCACATTGCGAGAAATGAAGAAGCCCTAATCAATCAGGGCTTATCAATCGATGATCTGTGTGCTATGCAACAGGACAAAATTAAAGAACTGGAGAACTTCTTCATACAAGGAGGTAAGTGTGGTTCAAATGTTATAGAGTGCTGTGATTCTGATTTATTTTATATAGTAAATACTGATGGCTCAATCTCTAAATTTGATATTTACACGGATCCCAATATTATTAAATTTATTATTTCTAAACATGTGAACAATTATAATCCTGAAACTTATGTATCTGAGAATATTGATAAGTACCTTAGTAGATTAAATTATAATCTAATGGAATACATTGTGACCAGACGTAAATTATACCACCTTTATGTAGGCAAACTTAAAACGAGCACTGAAATTTTGGCTGCAAGATATTCTCCAACCAGAACAAAAGAGAAATAGAATAAAACGCGCCCTGCGCAATAACCACTCTAATAGTACGGCCAAAAAACTGGCTATTGAAAACAGGTTCTCAGCACTCAGTAATCTGAGTGATAGTGATGACCCGACAAGTGAGGATTATGCTCTGGAAGAACCTAAAAATAATAATATTCAAAATACGCGAACTACATCCCCTCGCAGCAGAAATGATAATATAAATACTACTGTTAACGCTAATATGGATACCGATAACGGTATAAACACTGCACATGATTTTAATGATTTTATAAACATTACAATGAACCAAATTCCTATAAAAAACCACCACCTATAATGGTTCAAACTAAAACTAAATATTACGACTTTTTAAAAACATTAAATAATGAACTAAACTTTAAAATCACTGGGAAGCCTGATGGGCAGTTCCTAAAAGTCTTCGTTAATCTTAATGAAGAACACCGCGCCTTAACCAAATACTTCGATTCAAAAGGCATTTCTTACTATATAATCAACCTGCGCTCCAGCAGACCCATTAAATTTGTTGTAAGAGGTCTACCAATAGACATGGATCTTGATGAAATTAGGAATTTGCTGGAAGGGAAAAATTTCTTCATATCCAAGATTAACCAATTAAGAAGACCAAGAGGAGAAAAACAACTCCTACCCCTATTCCAACTACACCTACCCAACACTGTTGAAAACAGGAAAATTATGGATATCTCGGAACTGGGTAATTTCAAAATCATCATTGAAAAATATAGAGGCAATGGGCAGATTCCTCAATGCCATAGATGTCAACTATGGCATCACTCCAGCGAAACCTGTCACCTCACACCTAGGTGTGTTAAATGCGCTGGAACGCACCTTACTAAAGACTGCATTCACTAGTCTAGAATTGATAAACCGACCTGCGCGAACTGCGGGGGTAATCACCCGGCTAACTTTCGGGGATGCCCGAGTTACCCTAAAAACCAGAACCCCTCTAGGAGAAGAGGAACCTTTAATTATGTTCCAAATGATAACCACAACCAAAAGTATCAGGTCAGACAAGGAGTAAATTATGCAGAGGCCGTTAGAGGCCAAACCACCCATGCAACTAATCATAATAACTATCCTCCTAATGGTCCTGAATACTCTAATGGTTTTTATAATAACAGATATACTACACCGAACAATTTCCTTAATGAAAATAATAATCCGAACTTAGGAATTGTCAGTGATTTTATCACAGTTATACAAGTTATCACCGAATTGACGCAAAATAGGAATTTCTTACAACTCATTGCTCTTATTAAAAATGTGCTCCCACAGATTAAACAAAGTGAATCGATACACGATACGTACTTTAATATAATAGAGGCTACGAAGCCCTTTTTTGCTAACAATTATCCTTTTCCACCTCTCAGTTACCACCTATATTGTCTTTAAACCCTCTATCTAATTCAAAGTTAAAATTGTTCCTTTTGAAAAGCGTCTCCATCCAGAAAAGAGCAAGCGATTTACTGCTCAGCGCCGGGTGGGATGCCCCCGCCACCCCTGCCTGCTCTGCAGCCGATTCCGGGACCAAGTGAAAATAGAATTTCGCCTTGCGCCGGTGAAGAATGCCCACCCCCACCTCCCACCCCAGTAACCTTCGAGTGCCTCTCCTCGCAGAGCCTGCTCGCATTATTCCAATACTTCTGCTCTTGTCTTCATTTTGATTTCACACTTCTTGAGGCACGCCTGGTTAATTCCCATACTTTTATACTTACTATATGCTTTAACCTCCTTTGGAACGTTAGGATCTCAAGAGAGTCTTTTATAATCACATTTTCCCTCTGTTCTCCCGTTCATGCCCTCCCCCTCTACCCACCCTGCTATTCGCAGCCGCTTCTCACTTTCGATTTCGCCTCTACTGCCTTCGGGCCTTGTAAATTGCTCTCTCCACCCTCCCCGCTCCAACTCTCGTTGTGCGCTTCTCTTTGAGGGACCTACATATTTAATTTAATTTACTTTATTTCTTTCGCTTTAAGCCATTTTTACATTCTAGTTATTTAAGCCACCTTTAAAAATAAAAAAAAATAAAAATAAAATCCTTATTCTGTTTGTGTGCCATATTTAACCAAGTTTTCTTATGCAGTCGAAATTAGCTATATACTTATATATATTCTCTCAGGCTTTGCCTGCTGTTGTAAATTATTTTTACAACTTATTGTAGTATTTACTATTTTTTCATTCAATTCCTGTTTGTATATTTAACCAAGAATTTGCTGTGTTTGTCACTCTCTATGTAATCTTAACCAGGCCCTGCCTATAGTTTGTTCTAATCCTTCAAACATCATGATTGTTTCTTATATACCAATACTGTAGAAAAATATAGTCGCATGTGACTATCAAAGAAATTGTTTTTACCCAGGCTTTGCCTGTAGTCTGTTACCCCCTTTTTGTAAAAGTCCTTGTCAGATTTTAATAAATACGGACCGCCAGGGTGGGGATACCGGTTCGATTCCACCAACAACCAAACGTCGATCACCAAAATCATATAGTAATATGATGCCCCCCTCCCAGCTTTAGAAAACTATTAAAATATTTATTAGATTAACATTTTGATAGGGAACATTTTAATCTACATTATTATATAGGAGATATGTGCCTCGGCACGGGTGCTCCTGCCACAAAATGACAACCCCTCGTCCCATTGAAAATCCTTAGCAGTTGTGAGCATAAAAAGAAGAAGAGAGAAGATTTGAACGTGGTCTGTAAGAGCTCTAAAAAGTGCGTCCGTACAGTCCGAAAGCCAGTCAATCAATCCAAATCTAATGATCTGATGATGATGTGATCACAAAGTAATAGTCCTAGGACTGGGTGGGAGGAGCCACTGGGGTAGAGGAAAGGGTGAGAGAAGAAATTCGCGCTCTAATTGGCTGTGCATCTCAAGCCTCATGTATTACTGCAATACAGTAATAGAATGTTAGACATCTCATCCTGAGAGCTGCTCTTAACTTGTTCGGACGCGCGCTCCTCACTCTCTCCCTGTCCTCTATACAGAGATAGTGAGTGGTGACACCGCTTCTTCCGATCTTCTATATCGGGTGAGGCGTCGAGATCCCAGTTTTGGGAAGTGAGACGACGATCGGGCACAAGTTACCCCTTTTATTTTTAAAACGGAGGTGCTTGTTTTGAACGAGTGTATTTGGTGGCAGCTTTGGCTGTTTCATTGCGAATATCTCACGTCTAGTGGGTGCCGCTGGATTTTCCAATTCTGATTTTCCATTCAAACACGCTGAGCTAACCTAGTCCTCGGCCGCTGTTTTGTTTTTTCTGGAACTTAGACCACTGCACAGCACTCACAGCTAATTAGATCTGTGACACTGCTGGTCGACTTCTGGCTGATTTTCCTTCTTTTCAACCAGTGTCTCACACCCTGTTAATGAGATCAGGGTCACTGAGAGGTTGAGTTTTTGTGCCTATTTGTTCTTTTCCTGGCTAGGAAAAGATCCCTCAATTTTATCATGTCTTATGAGAGTATTCGCTCCCCCTCACCCAACCCTACATCGGTAGTTGAACTGCCCCCTGAATTTAGTAACTCAAACATCAGCCACCTAGCTGAAACCTACTTAGAGTTCGATTATGGCAAAGACTTTACGTGCATAGGAAATCTAAATGATCCTGCAGAAATTAACGAATACCTTAATATTCTGCTAACCAATATTGCACTGATAGGGCCAATTAACGCCGAATCATTTCCATTCCTGCGATTTCAGCAACAGCTGGAATTAAAATGCAGATGTAGAATTGAGGAACTCAGGAATCAGGATAGCCTCAATAAAAAAGTCAGCGATCTTCAGCTTTCGCAAAAAGACAAAAAAGCTGTCAAAAAGAGGAAGTTTGTCGAGCTCAAAAGCTCCAATATAGTAACAAAAAACCGCTTCGAAGCATTAAGCAATGATGAAAATATCACTCCTACTGAGACTCCAGCCATGGACACTGTAGCCCCGCCCACTGAACCAAGTACTAGTGTAATGGAAACTAATACTGAACAAGAACAGACACCAAAAAGAATTCCACCCATTCACCAGAGAGAAACCGATGGTAATATTGGTTCTGATGCAGACTTTGCAGCTGCATCTGCTCTCTCATTTCCTTCAAGACCCATGTGGCTTGGTATCCAATAAAATAAAATTTCTTTTTTCTTCCCAGCAAGGGAATCCAATGCTTTAAAACTTTTGGACACAACTAGATGACAGGTAACACTATTGTTTCTCAAAGCCTCTAAAATACTCATGCTGTCAGTGTAGATACAATATTGATGGTAGTCATCTGTATTCACTTGCTGAAGCGCATAATAAATAGCTGTAGCTTCAGCAGTAAAGATGGAGCAGAACGAATGTCTGTCCGATAGGAAGCCGAGTCAATCTAACATCTGCACTTCGTAGCGGTAAAATTGATAATGAGGTGAGGTATGAGAAAATGCTATGGAGTTTGTTTCCGACCTGCAAGTTCCACGATTCTTCCCTTAGGGAACATATAAATCTTTTTATACCCTTTCTCACATCTCAGAGCAGAACCAATGATAAAATTGGATCTTCAGCAGCCTTTGCAGTTGTATCCGCTCTCTCGTTTCCATCAAGACCTACGTTACTTGGTACCCAACAAAATATTTTGTATCCCTGCTGTGAAAATTCTCGGCAATTCAATCCAATGCTGTGAAAATTCTCGACACAACAGGATGACATGTGAAACTATTATCAATATTCGCAGTTGTAAGGCAAAGCTTGTCCACAGTTGAAAGGAATTTGTGTTCGTTCAGCACAACTCTTTGTCCTTAAGAACGAAGGACTATGAGTCGTTGCTAGAGACGCTAGCAAATGCTTCACCAAGGACGTTAGCGATGCCCTTGGGAGAAGAGTATACACCAGCTCCGGATTTCAAAAAAATATAGAAAATTCTCTATAAATTCCATTGGCTGCTTTCACTTTTCTCTATAATTGCTTACTGGAAGTTGAAGATGTTATTGCAGAGACATAGCAGGACTAGGATTCCTTCTGATTTAGACGACGAGTTCTGCGAGCTAATGCTTTAGCTCTCTTAAATGCGGTAAGATTCCCCGTTGTGGGTTACCTCCTAAATATCCCCCATAATTTCCTCTGTTTTTATGTTTCTTGGCATTATTTGTTCCACCAAGGTTTGCAACGCCTGTGTGATATAGAGGAACTCTTAGGTATTGATGCATCAGCTGCATTCTTAATTGTTTCAGTGACTTTACTAACGGCAATATCAATATCTTCGATCGAAACCATTTTATCATCAACAACTGCCAATTGTGTAAATAACGTTCAATCTGCCCGACTATACACGTAAGGAGGTTAGGGTTGTCTCACACTACTACCTCCAGTCTGGGAGATGACGAGAGGAAAATGATCGCTGTTATGCAGATCATTTCCTACGTTTAAATTTAATAATGGCAGTAGTGAGAGAAAACTAATGGCTAGATCGAGAAAATAAAATTTTCACGTGGGTACATGGAAATAAGTCTCCTCGTCGGTATTAAGCAAACAGAGACTGTAATACTAAAATAAACCACTATCTGCCGACCGCGAGAATTAGTATTATCATTTCCCCACAAAGAACTATGGCCGTTAAAGTCACCTAACAACAGAAATGGTGTTGGCAGCTGATCTATTAATGCATCGAGTTCCTCTTTGCGGATGACATCGTGTGGTGGCAAATACAAACTACAGACTGTCAACAAGCATGATGTATGAATTCTCACAGCTACAGCCTGTAGTGTAGTATTTAAATGTTGGGCAGTGCTTGGATAATTGTTAGATGTTAGTATACAAACACCTCCAGACACTGCACCATCGTCACCACAGTCCTTTCTAAAGCTTTTAAACCCACGCATGGTGAAACTATTGCGGGACTTCAGGAATGTTTCTTTAAGTGCAACACATGCGGGGTTGCAGGCTGAAATAATAGACTTGATGTCATCATGATGATAACGCAAACCATGGCAGTTCCAAGAAACAAAGGAAGTTAATGTTTAATTTGAAAAGCTCCCTTCCCGGAGCTGGAAAGCGTGTCATCTGACATCTCCTCGAGCGATAAGTCTTCGTCCGAGGGATGTAAAGATACAGCGTCAGCCTCCAGGGACAAGGCTTTACGGGTGGATATGGAGGGTCGGATTGAGCCCTCCTTTGCAGATTTTAATTTATAAGCCTTTGGGACTTTTGTTCTAGCCAAAGGAGCTTTTCTTTTATTAACAGAGTTTGAAGATGATTTTGGCTTTAATGTTGTTGTCTGGGGTAATCTGATCAAGGGAAGTGAAACCGATTCCGTTTGAGTACTTGCTGATCTGGTGACTTTTTTGGCTGCGGTTGCATAGCTTACTCCAGATTTAGGGCAGCGAGAGGTAACTTGTCGTCTAGCCTCTGGGTATGAACAGTTGGTGGTAACCTTCAGAGTAGTTATTTCCTTTTCCAGTGCCCATATAGGACAACTTCGGGAATAGGAACGGTGGTCATCATGACAGTTGACACACCTCTCCTTCGCTGTGCAGTTAGAGCTGTCATGGCCAACCACAGCGCAACGCGCGCAGGTTAGTTGGCCTCTGCAAGCGTCCCTCGAGTGTCCAAAACGTTGGCACTGAAAACATCGCAAGGGATTTGGTATGTATGGCCGGACGGGTAAATTCAAATATGCAGCTTTTACGTGCTGCGGAAGGTCTGGCGTCGCAAAAGTCAGAATGAGATGCTTAGTATTTATAAACTTTCCATCTCTTCTGACTGTAATGCGTTCTACAGCACAGACCTTCTGTTCTTGCAAATTTTCAAGAATCTCATCCTTCGGCGTATACAGCAAATCTCTTGCGGAAATAACACCTCGAGAAAAGTTCAAGCTACCGTGAGGCGACACAGTTACCTCTAAATTTGCTATTAACTTCATATTGCTTATAACACCTGCCTGAGTAGCATTAGCAACCTCAATCATCAAATCACCAGATCGTACTTTTCGTATATTTTTCACTTCCCCTACAGTGGCCGATATTCCTTTTGAATTAAGAAAGGGGAGACACTTTCAAAGCTTCCCTCTTTTCTTTTAACAATAAAGTATTTGCAATTCAGATTTTTCACTTGTTGCTCCCGAGGGAGAAAAGATTTATTTTTGTTTTCCATTAATAAGTTTAAAATTTTCGGGACCTGAAGGCACCACCCACCACCGAGTCCAACAAGGGGATGCAGACCAGCTGCACCAGTGCTAGCCAGGTCCTATACGCTCACAGTACATCCCTGAGATGGCCTCCACCCTTAACGAGTCATCCAGTAGACGTACCGATTGCTTGATCCATAAAGCCGATTGATGTGCTGAGGACCACAACACACCTCCCGTTTACCTGAAGCAGATGGTTGGTTGGTTGGTTGGTTGGGTTTTATGGCGCAAGGTCCAAAATCGGACATGCTGCGCCAAGAAATAAGTTTTGAAGAAGATATTTAATTTTTTTTTAATTTATTGTTAATTTATTCTATTTATTCACTTATTTACTTTTTTTCGAAACCCAAGCAACATTAAAATTCTAAAAAACAAAAATTGGTGTATATATATCATATTAAAATCCAATTATAAAATGTAAATGGTAAAACAAAATTATATATACATTTAAAATTTAAAATTGTAAATTAAATATAATATAAAAAACCTATTGCCCTCAAAAAGGCAAATAGGTTCCCGTGGGGCGGCTCCCCCAGCAAATCAAATAAATTTAAGATATCACATTTAAAAAAGAGTAAACGATATTGGTTAAAATATTTGCATGAAATTAAAATATGATAAACAGTGAATGGTTCATCACACGTTTCACACCAAGGATTTAATTCGCTTAGAAACAAATGTCTATGTGTGAAACGTGTGTGTCCGATACGAAGGCGGGTTAATCTTACATCAGCACTTCGTATCGGTAAAACTGTTAATGAGGTGATGTATGGAAATATGGCACGCAATTTATTACTGACCTGCATGTTCCATGACTCCTGCCAAAGAGAATGGATTAATATTTTAACATTTTTTCTCACGTCAGACAAAGGAACTGATGGAAGACACGGGCCAGATGCAGATTTAGCAGCTGCATCAGCCCTCTCATTGCCATCTAGACCTACATGACTTGGGATCCAACAGAAAATTATTTCATATCCCTTGCCAGCAAGGGAATCTAATGCTCGGAAAATTCTAGACACAACTGGATGGCAGTCAAAACTACTGTTCCGCAAAGCTTCCAACACACTCAAACTGTCAGTGTACACACAGTATTTAAAATTATCACATGTATTCATCTGCTGAAGAGCTTGGTAAATAGCACTTGCTTCAGCAGAGAAGATGGAACAGGATGGATGGAGGCTGTAGCTAAGTGTTTTGTTCTCAATAACTACAGCACAACCAACATGTCCTGTAGATTTTGAACCATCAGTGAAAACCGGTGTATACGTGGTATACTGACAGCGATGTGAGGCATATAGCTGCTGGAAAACAGTAGTTGCTGTGTCTGATTTTCTAAAACGAGCAAAAGGATTGATGATTTTAATCTGTGGATCGTACCAAGGTGGGTGTAGAAGAAGGTCCGTTTTATAAAAACGGACATCACATAGGTCTGAATATAATAAGTTGGACTTTGTCCGAGTGAGAAAAGGTGGAATGCTGTATGCACGAGCGTCATACAGCCTCATTAGTGCAGGTGTAGTAGTCATGGAACGTAATGGATGTTGAGGGTCAGACATGATTTTTGCATAATAACTGAGAGACAGCTGCATTCGTCTCAGGTCTAAAGGCAGTTGATGACATATTGCGTATAGACTCTGGACGGGTGATGTGCGGAATGCGCCTGAGCATATTCTCAAAGCAGAGTGATGTATTGTATCCAATCTGCGTAAAACGGAAGACCTAGCAGATCCATATACAGAACACCCATAGTCAATACGAGATAAAATTAATGACTGGTAGACACGAAGTAGTGACGTGCGATCAGCACCCCAAGATGTATTAGAGAGCACCTTGAGGATATTAAGCGATCGCTCGCACTTCTTCCGCAAATGAAGAACATGCGGAAGAAAATTTAACTTTCGGTCAAATGTTATACCCAAAAATTTTATCTCGTTGACAACAGGGATAGGAGTACTATTTATATAGATAGTAGGATCATTATGTAGGCAGGTCTTCTTGCAGAAATGGACACAATTACTCTTGCTAGGAGACAAAGTGTGGCCATTCTCAGCACACCATACAGCAAGTTTGTTGACGGTTGTTTGTAGTTGTCTCTCAATTAAACGCATGTTAGAACCCTCACATGATATTTGCAGGTCATCAACATAAAGTGTGCCATAAACAGGAGGTGAAATTTGATGAAGAATGCAACTGATGTATAGGTTAAAAAGTGTGACGCTTAAAATAGAGCCTTGGGGTACACCCTCGGCTTGAATAAAAGTATTGGACATAACCGAACCAATACGAACTTTAAAACCACGGGAGCACAAAAAATTTTCTATAAATATTGGCAAATTACCCCTAAAGCCAAAATCATACATCCTACGGAGAATTCCATAACGCCAAGTACGGTCATAAGCCTTCTCTATGTCGAAGAAAATGGAAACGAGATGATTCCTCCGCACAAAGGCATTGCGGATCTGCGTTTCCAGGTATGTAATATTATCAAGAGTGGACCTTCCTTTACGGAAGCCACTCTGATTGATGTGGATACATTTATTTGTTTCTAAGACATAGATGAGACGGGCATTGACCATACGTTCCAGAGTCTTACATAAGCAACTCGTCAGAGCAATTGGTCGATAACTTGAAGGAACAGAAGGATCCTTATTAGCCTTAAGGATCGGAATCACTATTGCTTCGCTCCAAAGTGATGGAAATTTATTTTCAGTCCAGATCCTATTGAACAGGTAAAGTAAGTTCAACAGGGAGTCTGGACTTAAATGGCGAAGCATTTGATAGCTGATTCCATCTGGTCCTGGGCTAGTATCATGGGCCTGCTGTAATGCTCTCTTCAATTCCAACATCCGAAATTCACAGTTGTAAGGCAAAGCTTGTCGATGGTTGAAACGAATTGGTGTTCGCTCAGCACGACTCTTTGTCCTTAAGAACGAAGGACTATAAGAGTCGTTGCTTGAGACGCTAGCAAAGGTTTCACCAAGGACGTTAGCGATGTCCTTAGGAGAAGAGTGCACAGCAGCTCCGGATTTTAGAATAGGAATAGAGAATTCCCTATACATTCCATTGGCTGCTTTCACTCTTCTCCACAACTGTTTACTGGATGTGGAAGAAGTAATTGAGGATACATAGCGAGACCAGGATTCCCTCTGACTTCGACGACGAGCTCTGCGAGCTAATGCTTTTGCTCTCTTAAAGGCGATAAGATTCTCCGTTGTGGGGTATCTTCTGAATAGCCCCCATAACTTCCTCTGTTTCTTATAGGTGTTTTGACATTCATCATTCCACCAAGGTTTGCAACGCCTGTGTGGTATAGAGGAACACTTAGGTATTGATGCATCAGCTGCATTTATAATTGTTTCAGTGACTTTAGATACGGCATTATCAATATCATCGATCATAACCATTTCATTATCAACAACTGCCAATTGTGTAAATAACGTCCAATCTGCCCGACTGTACACGTAAGTAGGTAAGCGTTGTCTTACACTACTACCTCCAGTCTGGGAGATGACGAGAGGAAAATGATCGCTATTATGCAGATCATTTCCTACATTTAAATTTAACAATGGCAGAAGAGATGGAGAACAGATGGCTAGATCGAGAGAATGAAACGTTCTTGTGGGTACATGGAAATATGTCTTCTCGTCGGTATTAAGCAGACAGAGACTATTATCTGAAATAAACCGCTCTATCTGCCGACCGCGAGAATTAGTATTATCATTTCCCCACAAAGAACTATGGCCGTTAAAGTCACCTAACAACAGAAATGGTGTTGACAGCTGATCTATTAATGCATCGAGTTCCTCTTGGCGGATGACATCATGCGGTGGCAAATACAAACTACAGACTGTCAACAAGCATGATGTGTGAATTCGCACAGCTACAGCCTGTAGTGTAGTATTTAAATGCTGGGCAGTGCTGGGATAGTTGTTAGATGTTAAAATGCAAACACCTCCAGACACTGCACCATCGTCACCATAGTCTTTTCTAAAGCTTTTAAACCCACGCATGGAAAAATTATTGCTAGACTTCAGGAATGTTTCCTGAAGTGCAACACATGCGGGGTTGTACGCTGAAATTATAGACTTGATGTCATCATTATGAGAACGCAAACCATGGCAGTTCCAAGAAACAAAGGAAGTTATTATTGAATTTGAAAAGCTCCTTTCCCGGAGCTGGAAGGCATGTCATCTGACATCTCCTCGAGCGATAGATCATCGTCCGAGGGATGTAATGAAACAGCGTCAGCCTCCAGGGTTAAGGCTTTACGGGTGGATATGGAGGGCCTAAAATTGCCCTCCTTAGCAGATTTTAGTTTTAAGGCCTTCAGGGCTTTGGATTTAGCCATCGGAGCTTTTCTACGTGTAGTTGATGTGGATGTCGATTTTGGCTTCTGTACAGATGTAGTGGGTAATTTAACAATCGGTAGTGATAGAGCATCTGTTTGTGTACTAGTCGTTCTGGTGACTTTTGCGGCGACAGTTGCATAGCTGACTCCAACTTGAGGTGTACGAGCTGTAACAGCACGTCTCGCCTCGGGATATGTACAATTATTTTTAACTTTAGTGGTTGTGATCTCCTTTTCCAGTATCCAGATAGGACAACTCCTAGCGTAGGAGGGGTGGTCACCTTTACAGTTGACACACCTCTCCTTTGCAGTACAGGACGAACTGTCGTGGCCAACTGCTGCGCAGCGAGCGCAAGTCAGTTTGCCTCTGCATGCCGCTTTAGAGTGACCAAATCTCTGGCACTGGAAACAACGCAAAGGATTTGGAATAAATGGCCTAACGGAGAGATGCATATACGCAGCATTAATATGCTGCGGTAGGTCTGGCGTCGCAAATGTCAGGATCAGATGCTTAGTGTTAATAACTTTATCATCTCTCCTGACAGTAATGCGTTTTACAGCGCAGACCTTTTGTTCTTTAAGATTTTCTAGTATCTCATCCGTAGGCGTGTTAAGCAAATCCTTCGCGGATATCACACCACGAGAAAAGTTAAGGTTTGTGTGAGGTGAGACAGACACCTCAAGGTTAGCCAGCATATTCATATTTGCAATCAATGTTGCTTGTGTTTTTGATGCAACTTCTACCATTAGGTCACCAGAACGTAATTTTCTGATGCTCTTCACATCACCGACCGTGCCTAACATAGCTTTTTGAATGAGGAAAGGGGATACTGTATCAAAAGTACCCTCTTTCCTTTTTATGACATAAAATTTGGCATTTAATAGAGATAAGGTGTGCTCCCGTGGGAGAATAGAAATATTTGTTTCCATATTTAAATTGGAAATTTCGGGACCTGACGGCACCACCCACCACCGAGTCCAACAAGGGGATGCAGACCAGCTGCACCAGTGCTAGCCATGTCCTATACGCTCACAGTACATCCCTGAAGTGGCCTCCACCCTTAACGAATCACCCAGTAGATGTACCGATCGCTTGATCCATAAAGCCGATTGATGTGCTGAGGACCACAACACACCTCCCGTTTACCTGAAGCAGAGGCCAAAGCAATGTGTTGGTCTCTGGAGGCCTCAATTACCAGGATCCTCCTTTCCAGGGACACGGGTCTCCACGCACGGCAAACACGTGGGTGATTTAGTCCTCAAGAGTAGCTAATAGCAACAGAGCGGCGAAAGCTACTCAAGGGGAG